>JAJIBD010025562.1:30000-183387 GCA_021461705.1 Cryptotis parvus | reverse complement strand
CACCGTGTTCTTCAGCCTTCCAACAACCATAGAAACTGGCACAGGACTATGCCTACACTGGCCTGTGGTCTACACTGGTCTGTGGTCTACACAGGCCTGTGGTCTACACTCAGTCTTTGGTCTATACGGTCCTGTGGTCTGTACTAGCCTGTGGTCTATACTCGGCCTGTGCTCTATGCTCGTCCTGTGGTCTATACTCACCTGTGTCTATACTGGTCTGTGGTCTACACTGGGTCTGCTCTGGCCTGTGGTCTACATTGATCTGTGGTTTCAGCTCTAGGTGTAACTGGCCTGTGCCTCGGCTGAAGACCTCCATTCTAATGAGTTAAGTGCATTACCTCCTGCAGGGGTGCTCAGGAACAGGGTCTGGCATGTAGCCAGTGCGGGAGAGATTTGCGTAAAAGAAAAAAACATGAAGGAAAATCAACCTGAGTGCTCCCAGCTGGGCACCAACAGGGCCCCTGGAGGTCATCGGTCCCGTGCCCTTGTGAACCAATTTTAGCCATGGAATGCTGTTTTGTTTGTTACTACTTTCCAAAGGAATCTTTACTTGGAACTCCAAATGTGGAGTAGATATATTTGGAAAGTCCCCGAGGTGAGGGAGGCAGGCTGGAATTGCCCTACCATGCTGTAACAGGGGCTCCTATATGTCTCCATGGGACCCACAGATGGCCCTAAGCCCTATTGGAAAATCACATCATCTCCTCTCTTGCCATCAGCTAGTGGAGGTGTTGGCCCCAGAAGATGGGGGGCTAGCCCAAGGCTGTAAGGGGGCAACAGGTTGGAGCAGATTCTTCCCCTCATCTCCGTCATCCCCATAGGGTCCCCAGACAGTTGCCCCCCTCACACTGCTGTACCCGCTGTCCCAATGGCTCTGAAATAACCACCAACAGGCAGGGAGTAGCTGCTCTTAGGACTAGATAAATAAAACAGGGGGGCTGGAACACTTGCCAGGGTGGCCCTTCTGTGGCAGAGAAGTGTGTGCCAGAGCCAGGCTGAACTCCAAGTCCTGTCATTCGGGAGCCCACTCTCATAGGTCCCTGTGTGGCCCTTAGCCATAGCTCTGCCTGCCACTAATGCGCGCATATCCGTAAGGGATTGTGTGGTGACACAGCAGCACACAGCACTGCTGGTGCGGGAGCAGACACTGAGGAACGGCTTCAGGCAGAGGAAGGGTGCGGGGCCCTGTGCCTCCCGCAGTTGCTCAGGCTTTGCTCTGTTCAGGCGCAGAGTTCATCCTCACTCCCAAGTCAGCAGGGTGAGGGGGCACTGCTCTGTGTCAGGAACCTTCCACCTGTATATGGATTTACTCCCTCCTAAGAGCGGCCCAGAGCGCCCAGCATTCACTCCATTTAAGAGGTTACATTATAAAAAAAATTTAAGGGAAAACCTCATGCATCACAACCTCAGTCACTTTCAAGGTTTGGACTCCACAGCTCGGCAGAGCCACACCCAACAGAATAGTCGAGGTATGCACGACTCAGTGATCGAATCCACCAGGCTTCCTGGGAGCTGAAGCTGGGGCACCCTCCCCCAACTCAATTCCCTCTGGCAAGACCCGGTGGGCCCGCCAAGAACTGCGGCCGGCTGGGAAACAGTGAGAGGCACAGGGCTGAGCTGCTGCTGGCTCAGCTTGTGCTAGGCTGATGAGGGTTCCTGGAAGGGGGCAGGTCCAAGTTCTCCCTGTCTCCCCGGACAGACCCTCCGAGGCTGGAAAAACCTCATGCATCACAACCGCAGCCACTTTCAAAGTCCGCACTCCACAGCTCAGCAGAGTCCCATGTACCTACCATGGCATGCAGGCGCAGAGCACCCGCGCAATTATCTCATAACCTAGTATATTCATCTAACTGGTATCCCATCACATTTTCTAGAAGTGAAGTGTGGTCTGGGGGACCACCTCGGTAATTTCCTATACAGTGGACTCAAATGGCACAATGGAGATTTGAGGATCTCCATTGACTTTTGTCTAACACCAGGTTCATCGACCATATTTAGAGAAGCAGTTCCAACAACCAATATAGAATGGATTATTCAGCATAGGAATAGGAAAAAGCTCAAATAGACATTGAGATAAGTGTGAAATAAGTGTTGTATATAGCTGCAGTGATGGTGCATCTGGGATTGTCAGTAGAAACCTACTGTGTTCTGGAAATCCAGAAAATGAATCCAAGAACAGAAACTGGCCAGACTCCACACATCAACCCAGAATAAAAGGCATGACCTTATCATTACTGTTCCCTTATATGAGCTGTAAGGGATCAACATAATTGATGCTGGCTAAGTGAGCAGGCATCAGGAGAGGGATGGAGGGTGGGAGGGAAATGCGGGTCTCTGGTGATGGTGGGGGCACGCTAGATAGAGGAATAGGTGGTGAATGATGAATCTTTCCAGCAAATGTATTGTGAAAAAGTCTATACTTTGTAAATCACGGTGTTTAAAATAATCATTATTTTAAAAAAAATTAAAATTTAAAAAACTGTAACAGCAGGTAAGGTGCTTGCGTTGCACACACTGGTTCCATCCCTGGCACCACATATGGTCCCGCTGAGTCTACCAGGAGTGATCCCTGAGTGCAGAACCAGGAGTAAGCCCTGAAATCACAGCAGCAACAGTGACTTGCCAAAGGTGACACATCTGAGGGGGAGTGACAGGCATGGCTCCTGAGGGGGAGTCCCCAGGGAGCCTAGCTGTTCGGCCACAACTACCTGCTGGGTGTCCCAAGTCACACAGGGAGACCAAGACACAAAGGGTGGGCCTCAGCCACAGGGAGTGTAAGGACAGCTTTAGTCTCAAACCTTGATTCTGTCCTTCTACAGACCAGATTCTTGCAGGACCCGGGGCCCATAGGAAAGCTTTTGCTCCTTCACTCACATTCTTGGTGCTTCCATCAGACCCAGGAAACCATCTTCCGCTCACTCACACAAATACCCACAGGCACACACTCCTTACACAGGCACACACTCACTCACACAGGCACTCAGGCACACACTCACACAGGCACTCCTAGATATACTCCTTCACTCACACAGGCACTCAGGAACACACTCCCTCACTCACGGGAAGTCAGGGCACACATTCTCTCACTCACACAGACACTCAGGCACACTCCCTCACTCACACAGGCACTCAGGCACACACTTCCTCACTCACACAGGGAAGCCAGGCACACATTCCCTCACTCACACAGGAAGTCAGGCATACATTCCCTCATTCATACAGGCACTCAGGCACACACTCCCTCACTCACACAAGCACTTAGGCACACTTCCTCACTCACACAGGAAGTCAGGCACACACTCCCTCACTCACAGAGGAAGTCAGGCATACATTCCCTCACTCACACAGGAAGTCAGGCATACATTCCCTCATCACACAGACACTCAGGCAGACACTCCCTCACTCACAGAGGAAGTCAGGCACACACTCCCTCACTCACACAGGAAGTCAGGCATACATTCCCTCACTCACACAGGAAGTCAGGCACACTTCCCTTACTCACACAGGAAGTCAGACATACATTCCCTCACTCACACAGGAAGTCAGGCATACATTCCCTCACTCACACAGGAAGTCAGGCACACACTCCCTCCTCACACAGGAAGTCAGGCATACATTCCCTCACTCACACACAGGCACTCAGGCACACATTCCCTCACTCACACTGGCACTCCTAGATACACTCCCTCACTCACACAGGCACTCCTGGATACACTCCCTCACTCACACAGGCACTCAGGCACCCACTCCCTCACTCACACAGGCACTCAGGCACACACTCCCTCACTCCACACACGCCCTCATGCATGCACTCAGGGGCATTCATGCACCACAGCCCTCACTCACGGGCATCCATGCATGCACTCCCTCACTCCACACTCATGCACACACTTGCATGCACTCCCTCACACAAGTCCTCATGCACATGCTCCTTCACTCACCGAATGTGCGTGAGCGGAAACACATACACACACACACATACAAACACTCCCCTCACAGAATAACTCTTGCATGCACTCCCTCACTTCCTTACAAATTCACTCACTAGGGGCCGGAGCGATAGCCCAGCGGGTAGGGCGTTGCCTTGCACGCTGGCCGGCTTCTGCCGGCCTGGGTTCGATCCCGGCATCCCATATGGTCCCCCGAGCACCACCAGGAGTAATTCCTGAGTGCAGAGCCAGGAGTAGCCCCCTGAGCATTGCCGGGTGTGACCCAAAAAAGGCAAAAAAAAAAAATTCACTCACTCATTCAGTGCACATTTACTCTCTGTTAGCTTCTCTACAAGGACTTGGGTTTGGAGATTGCCTAGGATTGATTCTCTCTCATGTGGAGCTCATTTAGAGGCAGAAATGTCAACAGGCCATCCCAGTGGCGGGTGGTAAGCTGGGTCGCCAGGCTGTGCAGAGAGGGCTGCAGCCTGATTGCTGCCTCCTTCCTGTTCAATCTGAATCCCCAAGCCTGGTGCTGCTCACGGGCCCCCCAGGCCTGTGCTCCCAGCCACTCTGGAATAACAAACCATCCCCTGCCTGTAGCCTCAGTGGCTCACTCTGGGATAATGTTTATGATAAGGCTTTGACATGGAATAATAAACACAGGACACGGCGATAGCTGCCTCACTCCCAGGATGGCTGGGATGGAGCCTCAGCCACCAAGAGCCTGGAGCACTCCAGCGGCCCCTTGCCAGGGCTCACTGGCCAGGAGGTGGCCTCGGCATCTGTGGAGAGCAGGCCTGGAGTTTAAACACATCTCCAAACACGCACCCAGGATGGAGCGGGCAGGCGCCAGGAGGGTGGGATGAGTTTATTGTTCTAGATTAGTGTAGTAAACAGTCCAGGCAGGCGGGGACCAGGAACAAGGAGGCTTGCATTCAGTGATGGCCCACAAGGTCAGCGGAGGAGAGGCCACACACCTCTTATCAAAGATGCTGGAATCCCAGGATCTGTGGTACAGGCCTGGGAAATCACAACCAAGGCCACAACCGATTGGGCAGTGCGCCCTGATCCCCACGTCACACACTCTTCCAGGGGTGCCCCTCTCTCGAGTGCAGGGAGGTGTGGGGGAGGTGGGGGGGGCTTGTGGGGAAGGAATTCCCCTGCAGGGATGCTGCAGACACAGCCCTGACTCTCTTAGACCTGCCACTCCGGGCCTCTGGTACCTCTAACTTACAGGCCCAGAAGGGAGTGCGCGCCTGGCTGGGTGAGATGCCCCGAGCCGAAGGACGGGACAGGGGAAGACCAGGAAGAGATGCTGCTCTGCTTATATAAGAGATGTGCTTTGGTAGCCATGGGTTAGCCCTTTGGGGGGGGACCCAGAGCTTCATTTCTGAGGGTTCTGAGCTGTTTCTACTCCTACCTGCATGATGGGATTGTTGTCATTTCCACTGAGGTTAGCTAATCATGGAACATAGTCAACCCAAGAGATGGCCCAAGGGTATTCTGGGGAGCAGAGACATTCCATCATTCATGACTTACATGATCTCTTTTTCGCTGGGATTTTTGAGACATGGTTCATTTATTCCTTTGTTTGTAGCAACTTTGGGAAATTGAATGACCAGTCCACTTACCCGAGAGGGAAACCGAGGCTCAGAGAATTGAGAGCCCCTTCTCCACTGTCAGAGCCACAAGGCTAGGCCCTTTGCTCTGCCTAGGCTTAGTGGGATAAATCCGTCCTACCTTCAAGGGTTTGTGCTCGGCTGGAATATTATTTTGCTCCCCAGAAGTCACCTCTGAAACGGGAAACCCCGTGCAGTGAAAAAGAGCAACAAGCAGCAAAACATTGCAAAGAACCAGCTATGGCTGCTTAGTCTCAGTTACAAACTTTTAGGAAAGGCAAGGAAGTGAAGATGGAAAGAGAAACATAACATCAAGCTATCAGTTCAATATATATAAAAAAAGGAAAAACAGAGTCAGCGTTGAGGGCTCCTGAAATAGTTGGTGAAGGAACTGGGCACAGGTGGGTGGAAAGGGACGGTGTGAGGTGCAGGGTGAGGGAAGTGTGGGATGTGTTTATTATGGATTGCTTTTTTGGATTCGGGCCACTCTCAGTGGTACTTAGGGACTACGCCCAGCTCCTTGGTCAAGGGTGATTCCTGATGGTGCTCAAGAGACAATGTTAGGCCAGGGGCTGAACCCAGGCCTCGCGGAAAGCTGTGCATGAGCCCAGCTGGTTGGGCTGTCTCTTCCGCTGGAGCTCATTAGAGAGGACTTGATGGTGAGGCCTGCAAGGGTGGTGAAGGACCTTCGACTTCAGGCCCTGGGCCCTGCTCTGTGCTCCACCTACATGCTAGCATGCTCCCTTCCTGTCTGATCTTCCGGAGGGGAGGAGTTAACCCCCCATGAATGAGCACTACCCTCCACGAAGGGTCAGCGCACAGGATCAGGCCATGGGCTGCTGTCATAGGCCGTGAGGTGGCTGCATTGTGATCTGAAGCACCGACAGAGTCTCTATTTTTCCTGCTACCACAGACCTGCCTTCTGGCATGATCACCTGGACTTCAAAAAAGCAAGTCACCATTTTTATTTGCAAAATCAGTAAGAAATTTCTAAAGGACTTGGTCTAACTTCTGGTTTGACCACAGAGCAATTATCAATTAGCAGGGAGGGCGGGTGGTCATTGGGAGGGAGTTGGGGTTCTCAGAGCCGTCCAGTAGTGTGGGTTCCTCTGCTCTGCTTTGGTCCTGGGCACTGGTCAGGGGACTTCCTGGAGGTGGGAGATTCGGGACTGGCTCCATGAACACTCACTGCTGATATGAGTGAGATGTCCCTAAGCCATAGGCTGCGGAGCGCTGTGGACACAAGCGTGGAGAGCACCCCAGAGGGCCTGGCTCCCAGTGCGGAGCTGCTGTGCACAGGCTCTGTGAGGGTCCGGTTCTGCTTCCTTCAAGATGTGCCACAGGTGGTGAAACAGGTCTCTCACCTCTCTGGGCCTGTTTTCACACCTGCCAAACAGGGAGAACATCCCTGTGTAAAGCATCACTGCTCTTCTATAGGACTTTTATTTTCCCTTCCAAACAGTGCACAGGGGGCCCGGTGGTCCCTCCTGGGGATTCTCGGTGGACCAGATCAGACACATCAATGCTAGTCCCGAGGGATGAGGTGCTACGCTAGTCCCGAGGATGAGGTGCTACGCTAGTCCCGAGGGATGAGGTGCTACGCTAGTCCCGAGGATGAGGTGCTACACTCTCCCTACAGCAGTGCAGGGTCCAGGGCTGCTCTAGTTGTGCTTGGGAGCCTCTGGGGCTACAGCCGGAGATGCTCGGGGTCCATGCGGAGCCGAGCATGGAACAGGGTCAGTGCAGGCAATCACGCACCTTAAACCCTGTACTATATCTCTGGCCTGTACTATATCCCTTCTATCCCTACTCAGTAGTGGGGTGACTGGGGTAGGCACAGGAACCAGGCAAGTGGAATGGATCTGCATTCCCCAATGTTTAGGTCCCTTAGTGTCCCCCCTGTTGGGGACAGGCCTGTGGAGATAGATCAGCTTCGTTTCACCCACAAGGAGCTTGGGGTGGGAGGTGAAGGGACACACTTGGGAGGAAGCCCCCAAAGAATACATGCCAGAATCTGACCTCACTCAAGACAGTGAAGCATAAAGGGGCATGGGGCCACCTGGGAGCACAGCAGCGTTTGGGGAGGACGGAGAGAGGACCACGGGCAGAGAATTTGGTCCAGAGTCAATTCTGTAGGCCTGTCCATGGGAACCAGCACTGACCAGACAGGGAAGCACTGGCAGGTTGTTGCTTCTGGCCAGCCCGGGCAATGTGGCTGGTCCAGGGACCTGTAGTGTGTCACAAGGACAAGAGTCTGACCTTGGACATGGCTACAGCCATACAGTAGCTGTGTGGAGCAAGAGCCAAAGGGCACAGGCTACAGTGGAGCTTGTTCCCTCCCACAGTGAGGGAGTGGCCCCCTTTGGTCTGGCAACTCTGGGTGCATAGAGGAGTGAAGGCCTGAATCCTGGCTGGAATGTTCCAGAAGCCTCCAACTCCAGCTTTGGTCCTCTCCCTTTTCTGCAACCACCCCCTCTCCCAGACTATGAATCTCAGAGTTGCCCCCCCTAACCTCCTTCATGAAACCTTGACACTGCTCTGAGGACAGCTGGAAGGAGGGCTAGGTTCAGAGCAGCCGGAAGGACAGGCGACTGTGTGGACTTGCATGGGTGGCAGCTTGGCATCCCAGGGCACGGACACTTTTGCTAGGATCCTGGAAGGAGACAGCACCCAGCATTTGGCCTCACGGACCTGTAAGTGCAGCTCCTCCTCCTCTAGGTCCTCGCCTGCTTAAAGCTGCAAACATCCAGGAGCAGGATGGGGAATTGGAGACATTGGGCTCCATACCAACTCAACAGATAATGGAGTGACCTTAGCTCTTGCATGGGGCTCCTGATGGAGAGAGGGCCCAGAGGCCCAGAGAGGGTAGGCAGGTGCCTGAGGGCACACAGCAGCTGGGGAGGCAGACACAGGGGAGCACAAGGCATCTGTGAGCTATACCTAGCAGCTCGGGTCTCCAATGCATTCCGCACATCCTTCCCTCAGTACACCACAAGGTAAAATGTTTGCACACCAGAAGAGACAAAGAATGTGTCTGGGAAGAGACAAAGAAGCCTGAGCCTTGAGTCTTGGGGAAAGAAAAAGAGGCCTGAGACGTCACCCACTTTCACTGCATGCAGGACCTCCTCGCGCTATTTGGGGCCTCCCTGCATGTCTGGCTCGGCAGGACAGTGTGCGTGGAGCTGATGGAGGAAAGAAGGAAACCCCAAAAGGGGCTGAAAGGGCCCTCTGGCTCCAGGATCCACCATGGCTGCAGCCTTCTCAAGAGGTCAAAGGTCCTGCTGCCCCATCTGCCCACGGGGCTTCATGGCTCTGCATGCCAGCCCACCCTGCACCCAGCTGCAACCCCCCCACCCCATCTACGTGATTCTGCAGTGGGATGAGCAGCCTCAGGACAGAGTTGTCTTTCTGCCCTGATGGGGTTCTAAGTCACCAGGGTGGAGGAACAATGTGAATGTGTGTGTGTGTGTGTGTGTGTGTGTGTGTGTGTGTGTGTAAGAGGAGAGAGAAGATGAGGATAAAAAAAAAAGGGTATAATAGCTGTAGAAAATAAGAAAGGATGTGAGAAAGACCGGCAGAATTAAAAAAGGAAAAGAAGATGGATTCAGGACAAAAGCGTGGGCAGTGGAGGCCGAAACACAGAGGTACACTCACACGCAGGACAAACATCCCTCTGCACATCCTGGGGCACCCAGCCCAGGTCACCCAGTTTCCTTCTTCCAGACACCAGGACCCAAGGGTCATTTCCTATGGTCCGCATTTAGTTAGGTTCAACAACCTGGGCCTTCAACTTCACTCCCTTTCACCCTGTTTTCTTTCATTACTACTTGCTCTTGGAGAGCACTGCTCAGAGGGGGCCCTGGCACCCTCAGGCCTTAGCATCCCTGATCTGATGCAGACCCCCACAGGTGCCGCCTGAACAGAGACAGGGTTAATATAAGTGGTTGTGTGCTTTCAGGGCCAGAAATGAGGCCGCAGTTTAAATCCTCACAGGTCCACTCTACACAGGGAATCCCCTCCTCCAGATCCAGCCAGGACCTGCTTGTTTTGTATTTCTGACTATCTGCCTTTACGGCTGTTTTTAATGCCTTAGTTCTCTCCCACTTCTGGGCCTTTGCATGGACTGGTCCTTCTGCCAGATAAACCATGCCCAGTTACCCCTCCCCCCCCTCATTCATTCCTATTCATGTCAGCTGGTTCAACATCATATCCTAAATCAAACTTTTTGGAGCCCCCAGATCAGAACAGGGGCCCCCATTTCCAAAGCTCCCACACAGCCTGGACTCTTTCTTCAGTGCTTATAATAGTCTTCACTGTGGGACTTTAATATCTTCGTGTGTGATCATTTGTTTTATGTCTGCTTAGCCCAATAATAAATTTAAGCGGATTGATATTTTTCCATGCCAGAGACAACACTAAGCCCTTCACAAACATTATACCTAAACCCCGACAACGCAGTGAAGCTGATCCTTGTTTCCACCCCAATTTTCAGATGAGGCACAAAGTGGTCTAACAAGTTGTTTAAGGTCATACAGCCACCAGGGGTGGGGGGTGGGAGCATCCAAAGAGCCTGGCCACTGAGTCACATGCCCAGCAGGCACCTACCCACCAGGAGTCAACACTGCATGGCAGAGTCACATTTGCTTCTCTTGTCCTCACATCCCTGCCTCTAGTCCAGGATCTGGCCCCCAACCAACCCCCCACTCCTCCGCCCTCCAGGGAATGCAGGCGGAAGGGGCTGGGTTCCAACCCGCAGGAGCCCATCTGGGCTGGGGCAGCCCTGGGCTTGGGCAGTGGGAGCTGGTGCTCCAAAGCGGTAGGTGTGCTTTCCCGGAAGCCGGAAGAACTGCGTCAGGGTCAGGATTGGGCAGCAGCTCAGCAATGGAACAGAATGCCGGGAGGAGAGGCTGGTCCGGCATCTTGGTGGCAGCCCTGCTTCCCAGGGTCCTGGCCACTCCCGGTGCTGCCCACCTGGTACGGGGCTGCCCTGGGGTGGGAGGAGGCTCCTGCCTGTGCCTATGGCATCACAGGGCACGGATGTGGCCACGGGAAAGGGATTCTGCGCCTGGTGGCGGGCCCTGGGGTCGCATGCGTGAAGAGTCCAGTGCCGTCCAGCACCAGACCCACAGGGGCCTCACTGTCCTCCCCTCCCGGTGGCACCAGGGCCCCCGCAGCCCGCCCGGGAGGTCAGCAAGCCTGGGAGGCTTCCTCCACCTCCCCGCCCCTTTGAAGGGGATCAGGTTCCCCCACAAACATAATTGAACAAAAAATATGAGAGAGAAAAGGTCTTTGTTCTCCCATTTACAGCGTCAGAAAATATGTAACAAATTAGCCGTTTATGAGGTAAGAGAACAGGGTTGAGCAGTGGGCAGTGACAACGGGGCCTTTCAGCAGCGAGTGTGGGGGGCAGCCCCGCCGGCAGGCGCCCAGTGCGGAAGGAGGCTCGCTCTGCCCAGGGCCTGCCCGCCTGCAGCAGGGCTGGCACCCACAGACTGAGGGAGGCCCCTGCTGACCCGAGCTTGTACGGGGTGAGGCTGGCAAATGGCAGCAGGGGCCAAAGTGTCAGAGATGAGCACAGTGCCAGGGTACCCCGGGTGTCCACGAGAGGGAATGGAATGACGGGGGTCTCACTCTCTCCCATTGTGTCCCTGTGTGGCCCTGCAAAGGCCCAGGACCTGGCTGCCCATCCCGCTGACCTCATAGGGTGGGGGATCTGGGGGAACGGGCGGGAGGCGTTGGCCCAGGATGTGTCTCTCAAACACCTCTGGGTTTTCTTCCAAGGTTTGAGCAAACATTCCAGGGGCAGCTTCAAACAGAGGCTGTTGTTAGGGCCAAGGATGGGGATGTGTGAGGTGCCCACACAGGGGTGGCTGGCAAAGCCAGGGCTGGCGCTCAGCAGAGAGGACTGACCCATCTCCCTCCGGTCTCCCTCCACCCCTGCTCCCCACTGGCTGGTCCAGAGCTGCGCTGAGGGGTGGAGAACAGCATTTCCAAGAACCCCTCTGAGCTCTCCAGCCTGACAAGACTGGGACTCCTAGGCTGACCTCTGCTGTGTGGAAGCCTTCAGCTGTCACAGGTCTGTGCTGTTGGTCTCTGGCCACAGGCTCTCAGCCCATGGAGTTGCTGACTGTATTTGACACCCAGGCATTTCCAGGCCTGTGCCTCCCTGGTCCCTGCTGCAAGCTGAGGCCCAGCGGTGGTCCCACAGGTATACTTGGGTACCTGGGTGCCCTGACCTCCCTTCGGTACCACGGTCTCATGCGGTCACGGTGCGGACTGGCTCTGCGCTTTCCTCTCTGTTCACACTGGGGCTGGAAGTGCCCAGCAGTACCAGGTCTGTGAGAACAGAGGCTGGTGAGCTCATGGGTCCCTGCCAGTCCAGAGGAAGGCACCCCTGTGAAGAGCGGTGCTGGGCTCCAGCATGAATATCCCAAGTGTTTCGTCTGCAGTCACAAACACATCGCCTTCCTGGATCTGATTTTATTTATTTTGATTGGATCTTAACAGTTCTTTACAAGGCTGAAACCGAAGCTGCCCGAGGTCCCCGGGAGACTTACTAAAACTTCAACTGCACCCAGTTTAGCAGAGGAACTTGAAAGTCAATCAGCGGCAAGGGACAATTTGCCTCATTATTTCCAGCTCTGGAATTTGGCAGCAGATGGAATGCTGGGTCTGGTGTGGACGTGGCACTGGACGGCAAACACAGCCGGGTCTGTCGCCTCTGGCTTCAGAGCTCAGGGTCTGGAGCTGTGCGGGCTGATATTCCCCTCTGGGGGTGGGTTTCTGCAGGGGGTCGGGTGGAGGCCAAGGGCAACACTCTCCTCCAGGTTCAAGGCTGCTTCCAGACCCTCAAGGATCCGGCCTTTAGGGACAAGATTCTGCACCGAGCCCCCAACTACAGGCAAAGCTGAGGTGGAAATGGACTTTGCTTCCCTCCAGGCAGGCTACAGAGACAGAGAGTAATACTCAGGGCTGGAGAGACAGGACAGCAATTAGGGCGCTTGCCTTGTGGGCGGCTGACCCAGGTTCGGTCCCCGCACCCCATATAGTCCCCCATGCACCACCAGAAGTGAGTTTTTAGTGCAAGCCAAGGAATAAGCCCTCAGCACCACCAGGATCACCCCATGCTCTCTCTCGTGAGGTTCCACCAGATTCCCTACTTAAAACAGACGTGCCCCTCAGAAGCTCCCACCCCACTCACCTTCTCCACCTTCCATGTCACTCATGTCACTACCTGCTTTCTCCCCACGCACACCCCACTAGAAGGCAAGCAAGACCACCAGGGAGGGGTGTTGGCGAGGTCTGCTCAGTCCTCTCGATCCCCAGCAAAGAAACTGCAAGACGCAGCTTTCAACACATAGCTGAGTTGATGCTGGTGGCATTAGATGGCCAACTGCCCGCCTGGTGCACTCAGAGCCTGCAGGGCAGGACTGGAAGCTCTTAGTATGGCGGTGGCAACAGCAGGCAAACTGCAAACTTGGCAGCTAGGTTCTCCTTCTTCCCATCTTGTTTCCTGCTCATGCAACTCCTTCCTGATACACCCAGTCTGCAGGAAGAGCCGCACCATGGAGATCCAGCCTGTACACACGCGCTCACTCGGTTTCCCATCCCGGTCCTGTGACTGTGAGCATTTCCCTACAGTAGTGGCAGCAGGGCCAGGGTGGCAACGGTGCAAACCAGCCGCATGGGGCGGGTTGGGGAGAGTGTTGGGTCTCCGTGTTCTTTTCTTGCTCCAAGTGTTCGGCCATGAAGGCACACCACCTGGCATTCCTTCTCTGCTGCCCACCTTGGATACAGGTTCCCACCCTGGAGCTGTGGTGTGTGTGTGTGGGGGGGGGCACTTTTACACCCATGGGTGGGTGGAATCAGACCTGCTGCTGTGAAGGAGACTGTGCCAGGGGCTCTGGAGAGATGGGCAGAATCAGGAGCCTCCAATGACTCATGCCTGCCCTGACCACATCCGGAAAACGGGTCTAAGAAATCACACTAGGGCTGGAGGAGTGGAGGACCCAGACCCCTCCTGGGACATGGCCTCAGAAGCCCGGATTAAGGCCTGGATCTTAAGACCCGAAGGATGCCCATCTGACTGGGTGGTAGCTGGCCATGCCCCCTGAGCCACATGGTGGCCCTCAGCGCTGCACCCCTGTGAGAGCCAGTGACATCCTCCACTGCTGGCATCTCTTCAATTCCGGAAAGTGCTTTCACTACATAGCGCCTGACTGCCCATGTCAGACCAGCTTTGGGGATTCCGGGAACTTGTCTGTGCTATGACAGGCCATAGAGGGCTCAGACCTTCTCCGGAGGAGCAGCTCTCCTGGGGTTGCCTGCAGAGGCCGTCACTCCCCTCTCCACAAGCAGATACAGGATCTGAGGGAGAAAACATTCTATGGGGGGGCTAGAACAATGAGGCGCCGCTGATTAACTCTCAGCCAACCAGAAAATGTAATTAACCTCACTGCCTGTCCGGAGTGACAGTGCTTCCTATTCTCTCCACACACACACACACGATCACACACCACTGCAAGCTCACGCCGAGTCTCACAGACACGCCTGGAGGGACACTGCCTGTCTCCAAACACAGACACACACAGGCATACACTAACACACAGACACGCACATACAGGCATACACTAACACACAGACACACACATACAGGCATACACTAACACACAGACACACACATACAGGCATACACTAACACACAGACACAGGCGTATACTAACACCCAGGCACACAGGCATACACTATCACACACATACACACAGACATACACCATCACATTGCGTATGCACAGGTACTGCCCCGCACAGACAATGACACTCACATGGGTACACACAGCCATATACATATGGATAGTGAAATCACTGCCACACTGACCTACACTGACACACATGTGCACACACCAGGCAAACAGGCACAGCCACACTTACACAGACATACACAGTGCCACACACAATACACATTCCCAACAAATGCAGTCACACACACATACTGGACACATTCACAAGGCCCACAGACACAGACACCCACCGACACACTGACACGAAGTCACAAAACAGACACAGTTGAACATTCACCAGCCACCGACACAGACACCAAAACACGCATGCACTCACACAGGAAGACACTGTCACACACAGACACAGAGACATAGTCACACATGTTATACCCACCATTGTACACTCACACAGGCATACACAGACATATACACAGACACACTTAGGCCGCACACCCACACAGGCATACACAGTCACATACAGACTGTTACACTCACACAGGCATACAGGGTCACAGAAAGACTTGCACACTCACTAGGCATAGAGTGACAGGTACACTGACACACATTACAGATGTACACACACGGGAGAACAGTCATATGCTGATATCAGACATGCAGACACAGCCACACACACACACCAACTCTTCCATTAAAGCCCAGCTCAATCTAGCCTGACCCACGGCTGCCATCCTCCCCCTCACATTCACGGGCCCTCCGGGAAGAGCTCACATTCCACGGGTTCCCTGGGCATAGCCTGCTCTCAGTCTAGGTCCTGGTGTGACGTGTAAACTCACACCTATGGCCCAGGAACCTCTTCCTCTACCCCACAGGCTGGGTGCCCTTCTCACACCATCCTAGGGAGAGGAAGACTGAGGCCCAGAGACCTGTGCTGCCGGCATTACCACCTATGGGGCCGCCAGGCCTGGGACACCTGTGGCTGCAGACTCTGCGGCTGGAGCTCTGGCCCTCCCGAGTCTCCAGGGTCACACCTGACCTGAGGACCTTATCCCAGGGCTCAGTGACAGGAGACGAGGCAGGTGAAGCTTCAGGGAGCTTCAGACAGTGGTCTGACCCACAGTCTTGCGGTGGCTCTCACATTGTAGGGAGCTGTTGCAGCTCTGGGGTCCACAGGCACGGGAGCCCGTGGGTGGGCGCAGTGCCAGACCCATCTCGGAGGGCCACAGAGCCCAACCCGTAACTTCACTTCCAAGTAGGAGCGACGGCCAAGCTGCCTGGCAGAATGGTTTGGGGGTCACTGCCTGGGGGGTTAGAGGCACCTCCCTGTTCTGGAGCCTCTGCTGGCCTCTCTCTTCGAGGGGCTCATGATGGCGTGAAGCTTTGGGGGAAAGCAGAGGTCTGAGGTGGCCAGGGCAGCCTGAGCCCCCCCAGAGAGCTGCATTGCCTCCTTTCCTTACCCTTTCCCCATGCTGGGCCGGTGGCCAACAGCCAAGGCCCGGAAGTCCAATTCCAGCAACTCTGCGGAAGTGGGGCCTGGCAGTCCTCTAGCCGTGAGGCCGTGAGCACCCCTGGACATCCCGCAGTCAGCCCTGAACTCCTGAGACCCTCAGCCACTCAGACTCACACAGAACCTGCTCTTACTGGTCATCCCTCATTTCACCTCTCATGCGGCTGAGTACACTGCAGGGAAGGGCTGTGGGAGGGCTACTGGACCTCACAGGTGTAAGCACCAGGACAGGATGGTGACCGGGTGACCACATGACCACGTGACCAGATGATAGAGGCTGTGTAGGAGGGGAGGCAATTAATAGGTTCTTTGCCTCCTTCCATTGTTCCCTGGCCTGGGGCAGCCTGTGAGTTGCTAATCACGGGCAGTTACCGCAGTGGCACATCATAAACAGTCTGTAAAAGAGGCCCAGGGAGCTGAGTGCTCACCACACAACCAGTCAGCCTTCGAGTGCGTGCAGCGTGCAGGCAGGCGTGTGTGTGTGTGTGTGTGTGCCCACACACACGCCGCATATATACACACACAGAGGCTCAGGCACTCACAGGTACACACACAGTAGCTGAACAACCAGCATTAGCTTTCTTTTGAGGGCTTGGGGGTCAGCGAAAGGGGCGCTTTCCTGAGGTCACATGGCAGGCTGGGATGGGGTAAGGAATAGATGCCTTTGGCTCAGCCGGGTAGGAACGGAGGCGGGACTCCACTCTCCCCGGCTGTCTCCCCAGCACTCCCCCCACCCAGATTCTCATGAATGTTTCAGCTGCCCTGAAAAGGAAGCCAGCGAGGGCCAGGGAATCAGCCCACAGGGTCCTGCAGCTTGTGCCTTCTTCCACACTGAAGTCACCCAGACCACCTCGCGCCCAGCTCACAGACTCCCCGAGGGCCCCCCACCCCCTACTGATGCCGACGACGTCTGCAGCTGCCTCTTTGGCTCACCTCAGGTTGGCTCTGAAAGGCCAGAGGAGGACTTCTCAGGGCCCTGACACCCTGCTCTGCCAGAGTCTCCCCGCAGCCCTCCTGGGCCGGAACCCACCTCCCTGCTGCCTCCCTCTGGGGATGGGTCAGTGGGAGAATTCTCAGGCAGCTGAGCTTCTAGGCAGGAAAGCAGGGCCAGCCTGGTGGGAGTGTGTCCTCAGACTTGCCTGGGTCACACTGTCCTTTGTGGAGCGCTGGCCTCTCCAGCATGAGTCGAGGTGTCCCTAGGGACGTAGACCCTCCCAGTGGACAGCCTGGGAGAATAGACCAAGTTATCAGCATCTCTGCCTGCCCACTTCGCGCCCAGCTGGCTCTAGAGAGGGTTGGGGTGGTAGAGTGTGCTAGGCCTCTTGGTTTGTGAGGGCACCTCTGGCCTCAGACCATAGGGTCTGGGAAAAGGGATTCTGGGTGGTTGCACCCATTTATGACATAGTGGCCAGAGAGCGGTGCCGCTCCATCAAGTTGGGCTTGCGGTGGGGCCCTCTATGCTTGGCCTGGGTCTCTCTGGCTCTGGGAAGGGCAGATCTAACCCACTGGCAAAGTGAACCCCAGATTCATCTCTAGGCAGTTCAGACATCAGGACAAATTCTGGCATTTACAATTCTTGTAAGCAGCTAATTTGAATGCTCGGGCTTGGCAGAACCTGAACTGGCCTGTCAGAGAAGCCCCCTGCGGTCCTCCAGCCTCTGGTACCTCTCAGAGGGGCTGCTAGGTTGGGGGCGGAGGCAGGAATGAAGCTTAGCTCCTGCATGGCCGCAGAGGCCTTGCTCCTGGGTTCAGCCTGAACTCGGCCTGCCTGGTCATGGCGCCCCAACCTGATCTCCCAGTTCACCTCCTAACTCGGGTCCACTAGTCCTCCCCCAGCACCCAGGGCCAGATCATCTCTCTGGCCTCCCTGCCTCTGTCACTCTCACTTCATTCTCCAGGTCTGAGACCCCATCCCAGCGTGTGCTCTCCTAGGATATTCACTGGGGCTTCCAGTAGTTAATTCACACCCGTAACACACTTAAACGTGCTTAAAACATTAACCACAACAGAAAGTGCTTTGGTGCAACCAACATTCATGAACAAAGCGAAGATTTCACCAGTGCCTCGATGTCTCATCACTGCCCTCCCCATGGCTATGCCTGGGCTGAGCCAGGCCCTTGCCAGTAACTGGGCCCTGAGCTTGCTGCCCGCACCTCCTGCTCCCTGGGCTTCTATTCATCCTTAGCAATGCTGCCCAGTATCCCTCCTGAAGCCCTTCGCGCCTGGTCAGCGTCCTCCTGTGCCCTAGCAAGGACTTCGTCTTTCTAGGACGTCACTTCCCTGGCTGAATGGCGCCTTACAGCCCGGGACCTCTCAGAAGGTGGCAGCATGCACGGTCTCCTGTACTCCGGCCTCATTCCCAGTGTCCAGGGACACCCTCACACCTAATGGTGCACCAGGGAGGGCATGCAGGGCAGAGAGTGTGCCCTAGGGGACTGCCAGGACACAGCCCTGGGGGAGGTCCACTCAGCAGGCCTTGGCTTTGCTGCCCCGCCATACATGGCCACTAAGTCACTCAAGGCAAGGAGACTGCCCTCTGCTGGCAGGCAGGAGCTGGCATCGGCGGCAACCCCTGCTTAGAAACCAAATCACAGAAACCAAGAGAAATCTCCACTTTCTCCTATCCAGCGGCAGGATCCCACCTTGCAGGGCTAAGGAGTAGAAGAGCTGAGAGCACTGGGAGGCTCTGTGCGCCCACAGCAGCCGGTTCGCCGTCGGGCGGGGACCCCTTATCTTGCCTCTTATTTTCTTTCCAGGAAACGGCAGGCCCAGCTAGCCTGCATTATTGTTGGCACCACGAGCCACGGGAGAGGGAGAAGGAATCTTTAAGAGAGACTCTCTGGGGACACTAGTATTTTTAAAGGTTTTGTGGGTTATGAAGCAAATCTCTGTTCTCTGTATTATATATCTCAGCTGAGTCTGAAGAATGTTTGCAAAGTCTTTGGTGACACTGAAGCAGTAACCAGGAATGGGGGAGGAGGGAATGGGAGAGAAAGGGGGAGAGAGAGAGAGAGAGAGAGAGGGAGAGACTGAGAGAGATAGAGAGGGAGAAAGAGAAAGGGAGAGATAAAGGAAGAGGGAGGAAATGAAAGAGAGAAGAAAGGGAGAGAGACTGAGATAGAGAGGGAGAAAGAGAAAGGGAGAGAGATATAGAAAAGAAGTGAGGAAATGAGAGAGGAGAGAGGGAGAAAAAAGAGAGGGGAAGAGAGATACAGAGATACAGAGAGATTTGCAAAGATGTTTGTTTAGAGAGGCAGGGACCAGCCACCTTCCCTGGCCTTGGGGCCCTGATCCTACCCTGGTTACGCCAGACCACCTGTCTTGGCCTCTGACAAGCAGGGGGAAGAGCTGTGGCCCCCCGTCCCCATAGCTGGGGTGCAGTGTTTCCCACTCACTGAGTTTCCAGCAGCAGCCCGTGAGAGCCTCAGCCTAGTGGGAGAGCAGAATTATTCATGGAGCTGACCCAGGCCTCGAGAAAAATGCAGGGCTGCCTGGAGTTGAAAAGGTCGGCGTGGATAATGAAAACAGACTGTCTGGGGGAGCCAGCATGGGCTGGGAATACACGCAGGGCAGTGCAGCAGGCACTTTGCGTGTTCCGGGGCATGTGTGGAGCACCTCGGGGCTGGAGACCGCCGTCAGCAGCCCGGATGCCCTCTGGAGGCCCTCATCCTCACGGGCGTGTGCTGGGGGTGACTTCAAGTGTAGCCTGCACTGTCCCTCTCCACTCATTCCAAACCGTGAGAGGGAACGGGGCAGGTCTTTGGCAATTCCACTGCTGGGAGGTGGCCAGGCACCACCCCTGAGGTACAGTGGGCAAAGAGTGAGGTGATTTAGCAACAGGGTCCTGTCCTGTTGTGGGTTGCTCCCCATCCCCACCCCAGGGTGGCCTTGGAGACAAGGCTGACAACCTGCCTGGCACGTTCAGATGTTCAAGACATCGGGCCTCCTTGTGCTGCCTCTTCCTTAGGACACACCATCGTCTGTCCACTGCCTGTATCCTGGGACACTGTTCAGGGACACTCAGATTCACTGTCCACCTTCCACAGGTGCAGGGCCACAGTCAAGGGCACTTGCTGCTGGAGCTCATATTTTACAGAACATAGCAGTTACCTGTCCTGGGGAGGGAGTCAGAGCCTCAAGGAAGATGGGGGCCAGAGATCAGAACCCAGGTCCTGGGTCCAGCCAGGACAGTGGCTGCAGCTGCGCAGGAGACACTTCACCTCTCAGACCCTGGATCCTTGTCTATGAGGCAGGCCCCTTCTGGTTTGGGGGAGGGACTTGGAGGGAACTCTCGGTCACACCCAGCAGTGCTCTGGGCCCCATCTAGCTCAGTGCTCGGGAGTCTCTCCTGGTGGTGCTTGGGGGCCATTCAGTTCCAGCCTGGAACTGAGGTGGGCAGCATGCAAGGGGACCACTGTCTTGGGTCTCCAGTTCTTTTCTGTAGAGGCGCCAGTGAATGTGTGCTGGCCAATGACTAGCAGGCACAAGGCCCTTCTGGGAACTCGAAAGGACCAGGGTCCTCCCTCCCACCTTCCCGCCAGTTTGCTGCACGCACACTGAGCCTTCATGAGGCAGGTTGGAGTGAGACAGAGGAAGTCCAGAGGCATCCCAGAAGTGGGACATTACCAAAGTGACTGTCCAGCTGGGATGGGGATGAACCTGGTGTGCCTTGCCTTTGCTACCTCCAGCACGGTGGGGAGTGAGTACTTGGGTATTATGTCAGTGAGGGACAGAGAGTGGTGGAGAGCTGTGGGACCCTGGTGAGGAAGCACCTGCATGTGGGAGATGGGGAAACTCTAGGATTCCTCGAAATAAAGGCCTGCCTGTCTCGGTCCACAATGAAGGGGTCTCTCAGCCCTCTCCCTGGCCTTGCAGGTTCATAAGTCACAACCACATAAACTAGGCTCTCACAGCACATTACGGTAAGTGACAGAATTCACCAGGTGTGGCTTTCTGGAGAAGGATCATGGAACTACACAGATGTTTTATGAGAAGTGGGGAAAAGATAGGTCGCCTCCTCAGGAGAGTTGGGGAGTGCTACCATCTTCAACACCCTCGGGAACCAGGGAAAACGTTTCAGAGGATCAGGTCCAATAAGGAGTATCTAAGTAGTGTGGGCACCTGTCATCTCCTCTTGGCACCTGTCTGACTGTTCCTGGATTCCACTTGATCTACAGTGTGGGGACAAGCCCCCACAACCCAGTCTCTCAGGTTGCCGTAGAACCCAAACACATCCGCCAGTGCTCAAGGCTTACATCTGACTCTATGCTCAGGGATCAGGCCTATCAGCGCCGGGATCATATACAGTGTCTGGGATGGAACCTGGGTTGACCGTGTGCAAGGCAAATGCCCTACTCTGTCCCCAGCCAGGGCCTCCCCTGCCTGCCTGCAGTATGTCATGTACACACAGATGTCTACAAGAGGGATGACTGAGCAGTGGCCAAGGACACTGACATGGAAAAGGGCCTAAGACGAGAGCCCCACTTCTCATCCAGCTTCCCTGGGCCTGAGCTCAGGTCAGCAGCGGAAAGGGCCGTTCCACAGATGAGATGATTATACTAGGTTTTCAGGATAAAGTCTCAGATTCTACCTGGCTGAGAAGTCAAAAAGCTAGAGCCCAGAAAAAGAGACTGAAAATCAAAACTAAAAGCAACTTCCTCAGATGAAGCAGTGACATTTGAGAAAAAACCCTGGACAGAGGGAGTCCAGCACCCGGGCTGTGGTGGGCACCTATTCCAGACAACTCAACAAAGAGGCTGTCAGGTGGTTGGAGAAGCCGGGACAGGAGCCAGCCCCTTTCCTCTTAGCAGTTCCAACAAGTAGGTTCTCACCGCCCCAATAATATGTACCGGTTTCCGCTGCCTTTGATCCCGTCCTCTGACCTGTAGCCAATGGATGCCCAGGTCTTTGGTACCTAGGAGAACTTCAGAACATTGTCTTCATTATTTTCCTCTGCGTCACCTCTCCCCCCCCTCCCCCATGCCCCCTGTGCCCTGCCTCTAGGTGACAGTGGCGAAGGGACAGGGCCCAGTGCTTGTGGTGTAAGGATTATTCTCCAAATTGCCTCCTGCATCGAAGTATATACACTGAAAACACGTCAGAACCAACATTTTCAGAAGTTTGGATATTAAGCAAAGGATTACAGCAATCCAGGGAGCTTTTCTCCAAGAAAAATAGTAGGAACTGTAGTAAGAATTCAGTAAGTAAATTCAATGAGAATTGCAAAATTTGTGGCATTTTCGTATTTTCTCCCCCACCACTCCCAGCTCCCCATCCAGTTCCTTGGCAGCTGCCTTTAGAACCAACACCTACAACCACAGTCCAAGTCAGTAGCCTGGCAGTCCCTGAAGGTGCCATTTGGAGCTTTTATTGGCTCATTCTTCAAAAAACTTCATTCTCTGACCTGCCTGGGTTTGGGGGCAGGGCCCACTCTCAAGGCTGTCTCTCCTTAAGGAGACCAGAGTTAGCCGGTGCTAATGGTTTCTTCCCAGGGGTGTTTGGTGAAAAAACAATGGGAGGCAATTGTTTGACATCAAAGCAGCAGGAGGCTGTGGCTAACGGTTAGGGCAAACAATAGATCATTAGCTGACCACTAAGCAAACTGAGAGAGATTTCCTTGGTCACAGCCTAAAAGCACACACAGAACTGGTCACTGAACTGGTTAGGAATCTAAGCATGGGGATAATACCACACAGCATCGATATACCCAGGATGGGAGGAGATTCTTATTTCCAGAGTTGCTGTACTATAGCATTTTAAGTATCTGGTTACCAACAAAAGTTCGTGACACATGCAAAGAAATATTAAAGTTTGTTTTTTCCATAACCCAGAAAAACAAAGCACTTAAATAGGAGTCCCTAAGGAAGTCCAGAGTATTTCTAGTGGAAAGGGCTTTAAGCAACCATTATTACTGTTCTTATTCTTGTCCAGGTGACCAAGGTCATGCCTGGTCATGCTGTTGGGGGGAGACTCACACCCAGCGGTATTCAGGACTCACAGAGCACAGGAGATGGAACATGGGCATCACACATACAAGGCATATGCTCCACCCAGTTGTGCCATTGGAAGTCATCGTCAGAGGAAAGGGCACATTTTCTCGAGTGGCTCAACAGCAGATCTGAGTAGGCAGAAGAAAGAAGTTGCAGACTGGAAGGTAAGTCAAGTGATGTGATTCAGCTTGAGGAACAGAGCAAAAAAAAAAATAAAGAAGATGAAGCGACCTGGGGACACCACCAAGCATACCACTTTATGCAGAGAGGCCCAGAGGAGAGGAGACAGAGAAGAAAGCAGACACAATGTTGAAGAAATAATAGCTGAAAACTTTGCCAATTTGATTTGCATATCCAAAGAACCTGATGAACTCCAAGTAAGGCAGATGCTAAGAGATTCACACCCAAACATGTTCTACTCATGCTCTACTCATAGGTGAGGTCAACTCATAGACAGAACCTGAAAAAAGCAGACAGAGGGGCCAGAGCGATAGCCCAGCGGGTAGGGCATTTGCCTTGCATGCGGCTGGCCCATGCCGGCCGGGTTCGATCCCCGGCATCCCATATGGTCCCCCGAGCACCGCCAGGAGTAATTCCTGAGTGCAGAGTCAGGAGTAATCCCTGAACATTGCCGGGTGTGACCCAAAAAGCAAAAAAAAAAAAAAAAAAAAAAAGCAGACAGAGAGAAAAGATTCATTGTATTTCTCAAAAAAAACCACATCTGATTTCTCACTAGAACTCAGCAATACTTGAGCATTTCAGGACATAGTCAATGCACTAAAAGAAAAATAAGATGAATGAAGATTTCTATATCAACAAAACAATTCTCCGAAACAAGAAGGAGAAATCAGCATATTCTGAGATAAATCAAAGCTAAGGGAAGTTGCTGCCTCTAGACTTTATACAAAGCACTAAATGGAATCTTTCAGGCTGAAATGAAAGATGAGGAGAATAAACTTGAACTCACTAGAAGAAAAAGAGCAAAGGGATCTGTGAATATAAAAGATAAAATGGGGGCTGGAGCGATAGCCCAGTGGGTAGGGCGTTGCCTTGCACGCCGCCGGCCCATGCCGGCCCGGGTTTGATCCCCTGGCATCCCATATGGTCCCCGAGCACCGCCAGGAGTAATTTCTGAGTGCAGAGCCAGGAGAAACCCCTGAGCATTGCCGGGTGTGACCCAAAAAAAAAAAAAAAAAAAAAAAAGATAAAATGAAGATAGTTTTGCAACTCTGCTTTCCTATTATATGATTTTAAAGCAGCTACATAAAGCAATGATAATAAATCTTGATTTTTTACAATATATAGGGTAAAATTCGTAAGACAAAAAGCCCAAAGGAGGGATGGTGAGGAATTAAAAAAGGTGGGGCACCCCTGGGGTGAACTGGTCCTGGTCCCGACCTGTTTAAAGCCCCAGGAGCCAGGAAAACCTCCATGATCCATAATCTCAGCCATTTTCAAGGCTGGATTTCAGTGCTCCTTAGAGCTCCACACACAAGAAAAGCTGATTTCAAACAAAGGTATGCGGGAGGCTGCGACTATAACTCTCCAGGCTTTCTTGGAGAGGATGGGCCTTTCCTCCATGTCCTCCACCCCAGAAGCCTAGTGGTGGTGCCCAGCAACTGATCCACAAAAAGCTCATAAGAGGCAAGCTGCTTCCGGTTAGTACCACTGTGTGGATCTTCTGCATGAGATCTCAAAATCTAACATACTGATGAGCCATGTACCACAGCTCATCTGATGGGGCACTCAATCACAAATGTGTAGTCACAGTGTCTATCCTCTAAGGACACATCAGTAATTTCTTATACAGTGGGTTCAAATGGCAATATGGGTCCCCTGTGAGATTTAACAATCTTCATTGACTTTTCTCTAAGATTGTAGTTCTCCAGCATATTTAGAAAATCAGATACAACATGCTATACAAAATAGATCACTTGATCACTTGAATCCCATTAATCATCGATTTGCTCGAGCGGGCACCAGTAACATTTCCATTGGACCCTATCACGTGCCAATGTAGCCCAATGGCATCTAGTTGATTCAGGAATATGAAGAGCCTCAAACCATTCCTTCAGGGTCTTGACAAGGAAATCTGACCATCTTGTAGGTGGGCGGCCACATGATCTTTTGACATTCTGTGGGATCCAGTTGGTAATGGCTCTAGTCCAGCGGTAGTCTCCAAATCGCATTACATGTCCAGCCCATCTGATTTTCGATGCCTTGGCAAATGAGACAGCGTCCCTGATTATGGAATAGCGACGGAGGTCAGAACTCCAGATTCCTTCTCTCACTTGAGTGAGGTGTGATATTCCAAGCATAGCTCTTTCGATTCCTCTCTGGGAGACCTGAATAGCATTCTCAACCTGCTTTCGTAGGGCCCAGGTCTCTGAAGCATATGTTAATGCACGGAGAATGGTGGAGTCAAAGAGATGTGCCTGGAGCCAGAGGTTCTTTGTCATTTTAGCTATTTCTTTGATGCCTTTGAAGGCATTCCATGCTGCTCTCTTCCTCCTGCGCAGCTCAGGTTTTAGGTCATTCATCATGTTGACTTCTTGACCTAGGTACACATAACTGCTGCATTCAGAGATGTCTGTTCCATTGAGAGTGAATGGGGCCTCTGAAACTAGTTCATTTTTCATAAACATAGTTTTCTTCAGATTCAGCTGTAGACCTATTTTTCCACATTCTCGGTTGAAGTCAGCCAGCATTTGTGCCGCTTGGCTAATGTTTGGTGTTATTAGAACGATGTCATCAGCGAAGCGGAGGTGGTGTAGTTGCCGACCATCTATCTTCACTCCCATTCCTTCCCATTCTAATTGCCGCCTGATGTTCTCGAGGGTGGCGCTGAAGAGTTTTGGTGAAATGGTATCACCCTGTCGAACCCCTCTTTTGACATCAATGATCACTTCTTTGTAGAATGGTGAGATCCTGGTGATGAATCCGTAATACAGCTCATGAAGGATCTTGATGTATTGGGTTTGAACACCCTGTTTGGCTAGGGCTTCAATGACCACTTCAGTCTCCACAGAATCAAAGGCTTTCTTTAAATCAATGAATGTGAGACAAAGCGGCATCTTGTACTCCCTACAAACCTCAATGAGCTTGGTTACCATGTGGATATGGTCGATTGTACTGAATCCTTTCCGGAAGCCTGCTTGCTAGCATGGTTGTCCTTCATCTAGTGTTCTGCCAATCCTGTTCAGGATGATTCGTGTAAACAGCTTGTAGATGACGGACAATAGGCAGATGGGGCGATAGTTGCCGATGTCGTGAATGTCTCCCTTCTTGAACAGTAGAACTGTCCTGCTGGTTTTCCATTGGGAGGGTACCTTGCATTCAAACAGGTAGCGTGTGAAGAGTCGAGCTAGTGAATTGATGAGTAGTGATGGCAGATTCTTCAGGTTTTCGGGTCTGACCTTGTCTGGGCCTGGTGCTGTTCCCTTCTTTACCGACGAAATGGCATGTTGGATTTCAGAAGGGAGAACATTGGGAATGACATATCCATCCTGTGGAATTTGGTATGTGGGCAAGTGGACGTGGCTATCAAAGAGATCTGAGTAGAAGTCATGGATAATCTTCTCCATTGCCTTTCTGGAAGATGTGATAGAACCATCAGGGCTTTGAAGGGCAGTCATCTTGGTCTTATAGTTGGCGAAGGACAGGCGGGCATTGTCATTATTGTCAATGTCATCATTGACATCATCATTGACATTGATGAAGAATACAATTGACTGGTTCAGCACCTCCATGATTGTGCGAAGAATGCCGAGAGAGAGAAAGACACAATAGGACGCCTGTCTTCAGAAACTCTCGAGCTCATTCGCCAACGTGGCAAGACGCGAGCCTCAGGCGACCAAATGCTAACGTCCAAGCTTGCAAAGCGGTGCAGAGAAACAATAAAAGAAGACCTCAAAGACAGAAGAGCAGAAATACTGGAAGATGCAGCAGAAGCCGGGAAAGGCATTCGCAACAAAATAGATTATGCTTGGAATAGACTCAAACAGTGGTTGCAAAATTTGAAATAAGAGTTATCTGTAGTTGCAGAATTGGTGGACTTGGGGTTGAGTAGTAGAAACTCACTATGTTCTATAAATTCAGTAAATGAATGCTAGAACACTAATTGGCCAAATTCACACGTAACAACCAGTAAAAGGTTATGACTGTATCAATAATATTACCATATATGTGCTGTGGCTTGTCGCTTTGCTGTGTTTTAGTACAATGCCGCTCATGAGGCGCCCGGGAGGCATGGCGGGTTCTAGCCCTGGCCTGCCACCCCAGCGGAGCCTCACAACAAGCCAGAAGACCCCTGACTCCATGGGGGCCACTGTCTTCTACATCCGGACTTCCCTCTCGTCACAACTCCACCCAGCAGACCAGACTATCATAGCCCGGCTCATGCGGCCGCTAGCGGCTCCTTGGTTCATCAATAAATGCTTTATTCAGAGGTGACTACAAGAGTATGCCACCCACACGGCAAGCCTGGCAAGCTGCTCGTGTCGTATTTGATATGCCAAATACCAGTAACATTTATATTAGGTCATTCCTATGACCTAATATAATGGTTTGAGGCTCTTTATGTTCCTGGAGCAAGCAGATGCCTTTGGGTTCTACTAGCATGTGACAAGACATATGGTGATATTACTGGTGCCCGCTCTAGCAAATAGATGATGAACGGGAAGATAGTGATAGTGATATGTGATGTAATAGTATAATTAATGCTGGTTAAGGGAGCAGGTATGGGAATGGGGGATGGGCAACGAGGGTTTTGGTGGCGGTGGGGGCACACTGGTGGTGGCATTGTGGTTAAACAATGAAAGTTTTTATCAACTGTATTGTGAAAAACTTAGTACTCCATAAATTACAGTGCTTAAATAAAGTTTAATTAAAAAAATCTGGGGCCTCCCACGTGTTGCTCAGGGGGCCAGGGGATTCCCAATGCTGACAGGACCAGTAGGGCAATGTTAGGGATGAAGAATGTGGAGCGTTGTGTGCTCTGCAGTGACACCAGGGTCACATCTGGTGATATTCACATACAGTGACGCCCTCTAAGGCAGCACCTGGCGATGCATGATGCAACATCCTAACCGCAGTCCCACTTCCCACCCCCTTAAACTCATATTAGCCTGACTTGAGCCATGACGATGTTAATTATAATTCCTGGAGAATCACTAATCAGTCTTAATGCAGGTGATCACGAGTGGTGGTCAGTGGCAGCTGTCATTTCCTCGTCATTGGGAGACCCCAGCAACTATTTCTCACTTCTGGGTCTTGGCCTGTTGGTGAGTCAGATGGTGGTGCCTCCCTCAGGGGGAGGAGGCCACGCCCTCCTGGTGGCTTCCGGTGCATCCTGCCTTTCGGCCTTTTTGGCTGTCCTCACTCAGGACAGCACCTGTGTGCAGCAGGTGTCTGAGGACCGCTGGCGGCGAACCCTGGGCAGGGATGCCCCCTCATCATCTCCGTGTTCCTGGAGTCTGAGAGACCAGGCAGATGGGGAGATCCCAACCCTGAACTGAAACGTGCTGTTCCCTCTATCCTCCGGACTACAGATGTGGTGGAAGCTGGCTCCACAGGTCAGCGCTGGGGCGAGAACAGTCACTCCGGGGCTCCATTTCGCTCCCTGCTGGGCTGGGAGCGCAGGGCCAGCACGCTGTACTTGGGCCTTTTAGCAGGGAAAGTCATGACCTCTGCACCCAGAGGGGGCAGACACGCGTTTTCCCACATGAGGACATCTTGCTGGGAATGAATTCCTGGCCCTGAAAGATATTTGGGATTCAAGGGTGACCAGGCCTGTGTAAAACCTCTTAAAGGGGCCACAACACTCTCCCATAACCCTGCAGCACCCTCCCCTCCTCCACAGCTGACATTTCTCCCTCCACTTGCCACGTGCGCCCAATCCCTTACTGCTTCGTTATTCCTGTTACTGCTCTCTGAGAGCCTCCCCAACTGCACCGAAATCCAGAGACCCCTGGCTAAAGGCATCACGCAGCATACGGAGGTGGGGGTAGGGAGGCTGATGTTGGAAGCAAACCCAGAGAGCAGCAATATTCGAGGCTAGCCCAGGGTCAATGAGCAGAGATGAAGCGATCATGTTGCCAGCTTCTTCCAGGCCCTTTCCAAGTCTTCCCTAGTACTCACAGCAGCCCTACAAGCTGACCCCATTCTTCCTAGGAGGACAGCGAGGCCCAGAGAGGCTAAATGTGTACACTAGCCCCTGAGGGAGGGGTGGATGTGGGACGAGCACTAAGCAGTGGAAGGTCAAAGGCTTTTGGCAGGGAGTCCCTTTGCCTCTCAAGGCAGGGCGTGCCCAGGGCAGGTCTGGTGGGCATCAGGGCTCTCAACTTTGCATAATGGGGACTGGTTTCCAGTGTGGGGCTGAGTTTTAGGAGCATGCTAGGAGGAGCAGTGCGGGGCAGCCTCCTTGGCCCTGTTTCCCCCTACCAGGTTGCCCCCGGGACAGACCTCCATGCTTCTGAACCTGGCTCATCTTTCCAGAAACCACATACCCAGGGACACTGGGACATCTCAGGGAATGTACACCGTCCTGCTTGGACAGTGGGAATCTGGAGCATCTAATCACCCAACAAGGGATTTCTTTCCATGGGAGGAGGAGTCACCCACATCTAGGAGTGTGTGGAAATCTGCACCCCTCATAGTGGGAATACAGCCCGTCTCTGAGGGTGTGTTGTTCTCTAAGGCTCCACGGGCCTTAGCTTGCTGGGGTTCTTGGGCACTGCGTGGATCTGTCTCCGCTTTCTAACCTGGTGACCCATGGGTGGTGAGTGCTGCTGTCCAGGCGGGTGGTAATGAGTAGGTTTAGATACATTCCCAGGGCTGGGGGAGGCCTAGCTTTTGCCTTTAGTGGAACTTTTAAAGACATGCTGGGTATGCTACAAACTGTCAGTGCTGGATGGGGCACAGCCATCATCTGGGTCAGTCCCAGGACTGCCAGACGGGAAGAGACCCAGAGTGCAGGGAAATCACAAGGTCACAAGAGGATTTGGCATACTGGAGCCCTGACCAGCCCTGGGGTGGAGAGGTGGGGAGAGAAGACAAATCAGTGAGAAGAAGGAATGAATTGTTTGGTCGGAAGAGCCATTCCTAGGAACCCCCGAAGGAAATAAGGGGTGTCCACCAGGGGCTCTGGTTGGAAGTATAAAAGGGTGTGGGTCTCTGCTACCCTCTAGAAGCCACGTTGGGTGGGGCTGGCTGGCCAGGCTCAGAGACCATCAGCCAACTCTGCTGTGCTGCCAGGGGGCTGCTGGGCTGTGGATGGACTAGAGGCCCAGCCCACAGGATGGAGCTGAGGTAAGTGAGATTAGGGCTGCAAAGTACTCTAATGACAGGAGGCTTTGTATCCGGCAGGCGTGCCCAGAGGCCACAACCTCACAGAATCTGTTTGCAAAGAGCCTACTGTGGAAAGACAGGCATGGAGCAAGTGGGTCAAGTGCTGTGGACAGAAACATGCGACTCTAGAGGGACCCTCCACGCTCCACTTTGGTTGCTTCTCTAACCCCTACCCTTTAGGTCCCCCCACATGCACATGCATGTAATGCCATACACAAACACATGCCCATGTATACATGTCACACGCACATGCTCACACACCCTCATGTACACACGCACACCTGCTCATGTATTTTCACACACACGTGCTCATCCATGCACACTCATGCAAATATGTGTGCTCACGACACAGGCATACACACCACACTCATTCACAACTAACAAGAAATAACTGTGTCGGCCTCTTAAATGTCCCAGGACACTAACATCTTCTCTTTTCCCAGGTGACCTGGCGCAAGCCCTTCTCATCCTCCAGCTGGAGCAGCTCCTTGCTGGAAACTGAGGATTGGGCTTCTGCCTGCAGTCTGAGGGAGTTTTGTGAAATGCAAATCACAGCCCCAGAGTGACAGCCAGCAGGCCGACTGCTCTGAGCAGAGCAGAGTGGAGAGGGCATGTGCCGACCATCTGTGACGGCTCCAGCCCGCCAAGCGCTAAGCGGGCCCTGCGTAACTGTGGCGTGAAGGTGCAATGCAGAGCTGCCCTGGGGACGGCGTGGGCCATGCTGCCTGACGCTCTGTGCAGGGCTGACTCTGCAGCTGTTGCTGCGGCCTCAGGAGTGCTGCATCAGAACTGATCCAGGCTTCTCAGCTCCAGAATTGAGAATCTTGTCTATGTCTCAGTCAGGTCACAAAGGACAAAGGGACAGGAAGCAAGAGAAGAGCATGTAGTCCATTTTTTAAAGATGTGCAATGTGAGGCTCAGATATTTCCCTGGCTGGCTACTTTTCGCAGATTTATCCTTAGAGTGAGCGGCTGCAACGCTTCCATGATGTGCCGAGAAGGTGGGAAGTTATCAAGTCCTGATTTGGCCATCCTGTAAGACACCAAGCCACGGGCACAGGACACTGAGCCCTTCACTTTCCTCATATTACTCAGTTGGTCCTGCACGGTCCCTGCTTGGGGGAGGTGAGGGGTCGTCCCCTCCATTTTCAGAAGCAGAGACTGAGGCCCTGAGTTTCAGTATCATATTCAAGGCTGCGTGAGTGGTGTTATAAATAGTCAGGCTGGGAGTCAAACCACATCCCCTGAGTCTAACCTCCTTCCCTTTGCTCAGACACCCCACAGCCCCACTCCTTAGGCCTCCCTGAAGCAAGAAGGGGTCTGAGGCAGAAATCAGACTCGGTCCCCAGCTTCCCCCGGCTCTGGTTTGGAACAGAACTTGGCAGACCCACTGGGATTAATTAATTACAGGCCTATCTCCAGGGTGGCCCGCCCGCTATCACGGCAGCCGAGTACCTGTTGATTGCATAATCCATAAATACATTTGACATCTTTAATTGGAATCAGGTCCCCCCAGCCCTGCCCACAGCCCACGAGTTGAGTTACGAGCTCCAAACTCCCTGTTGGCAGCCCCACGCTTCTGCCTGAACCGGGGCCCGTGGAGGAGGAACCAGCTTGGGGGCTCCATGACATTTCTCAGGATTAGGAAGCAGAGGCGAGCATCCTTGTTGGAGGGTAAGGAAGGGGAGCAGTGTCGGGCTGTGGCTCCTTCCCCCCCCCGCAGCCTCATGGCCTCCAATCGAGAAAGCCTCTAGTGGAGGCGGCCCAGCAGGGTATGAGCTGGGCCTCAGGGCCCCCACACCACCCAGACACAGCAGCCACCCCCTATGAGGCCCTCTTGCCTAGACACTGTAGGGGGCACTCAAACTTGAGTCTGGGTCCTGGAGCTGCCACCTACCCGGTGACCACCCTTAGCCCACCCCTACCCGGTGACCACCCTTAGCCCACCCCTACCGGTGACCACCCCTCAGCCCACCCACATCTCCAGCATGTTCATTCCTGGACTCATTCATTCCCTTCACTGAGCCCAACCCCTCCTTGGCTCTCTGTGGCCTGCAGGCTGCAAGGATGGGTGGGGGCTGGGCTCACTAGCCAAGGGGCCTGAGGCAAGAACACAGCATGTAGGTAAGGGGCTGGTGAGGGCACAGGCAGGGGCTGGGGGTGGGGAACTGTGAGGGAGCGGGAAGGGAGGTCCCAAGCTGGTGTTCAGGACAGGTCCTGCAGGGCCCACTTGGCCTTTGCTACTCGGCTGGAGGCTGGAGCACTGACTGGGAAGCTGTGACAGGGGTGTGAGAAGTCAGTGCACAGTGCGGTCACTGGACCGTGGTGCCCGCTGTGTCCCTCTCCACACCTTTCCCCTCTGGGTTCACCAGTCTAAGCCCAGTTGTCAAGCCCAGGCCAAGCCCAGTGTTGGGAAGGCACGTTGGGATGAATGCAGAGGACTCGGCCATCCCCAGCCTTACACAATGCCCCAGGGACTCACTGGGGTTCACTGTTTGGGGAGCTCAGCCTGGGCCAAACAGCTCCACATCCTGGCCGGGCTCTGACCTCCCTTCCCAGCTCATCTCCCAATTCTCCCTGGTCCCCCAGAGTGGCTGTGACCCCGGTCCCTGAGGGAGGCAAAGCTGCAGAGCCCACACTTTCTTCTTACATCGCAGCAGTCCCTGCAGCTGAGGGGGCAGCAAGGTTTGGAGGTGCAACCCCAGGTGCGTTCTCAGGGATGGACAGTCTACCACACTCAGAAATGACGGGCCGGGCTGGGGCAGAGAGCAAACGCACTCGAGGGAGCACTGTGGGAGGAGACAGGAAGGAAGCACATGCAGATCATTGGCTTCAAGATAACTCCCGTGGAGGGTGCACTTCCCCCACAGGGGCCTCTGAGTCGTAGTCTGAAGGGAGCTTGAGAATAACCAGGGAAAGATCTGAAGAACATTCTAGATCAGAATCCCCAGTGTGGTGCACCAGCCAGGAGGACGGGGTGGCTAATCTCAAAGAAAGAGGTGATGGGAGTGGACAGTGGTATCTGGGCTCTTCAGGGGGCCTCAGGCCTCCATGAGGACATTGGCTCCTCCTCAGGGTGCTGGGGGAGTGTAGAGCCAGTGGCCATGAGAGCTGCCAGCATTCTGGAAGTTTGTATGCATGGAGAAGGGAGGCTGGAAGGGCCAAATGAGAGGCCAGGACAGGACTCCTGCAGGGACAGTGAGGGGTGCAGGGAGCTTTTTCTGGAGAATATGGTGGGGGGACAGGAAGAGGGGGCGGATGTCTGGTGGGGCCTGAGATGGTGCCAAGGAAATGTGAGGTGCCAAGTAAGCAGGAAGAAGAGGCTGGTGTGTGGAACCATAGCCCTGTGCGTGCAGCGAGTGCCTGAGCTTCCAGGAGTAGGGGTGGGAGTGGGGGCAAGGCAGTGTGACCTGCCCGAGGCAGGAGCCCAGCACCAGCCTCCTGGCCCCGAGGTGCTGACTCTGAAGGACTTTCTCTGGGTGGCCAAGGAGGCCAATTCTCTTTTCATGTAAGCTCCCTTATCTGGAGCTTACAGAGGAAAGTCCCACTAGAAGCCAATGTGGCCCCAAAGATTGCGAGTGTGTCTGACCTGCTCACGGGACTCGAGAGCAGGTCATTGCAGCTTCTGCACTGTTTGCTCAGAGTGTGGGTGCAGTGAGCACTGAAATGCAAGTAAATCAGTCGTCACCCTCATGGCTGCAGAGACCAGCAGTGGACTGACCACACTCGCTAGTGTGGAGGAGTCTCTGAGTGCCTGATAAGGTGTGTTACAGGCCACCCTCGAATGAAGCTCTTTCTCCAAGAGGCCATATCTGCTTGCCCAGTGTGGGATGGAAGAGAGGCTCTTGGGGCCACCTTCTGAGACAAGGCCCAGGAGACTGGGGGTCTGTCTAGGCTGGCCCAGGAGAAGGTGGGAGAAGACCATCCACAGTGTCCTTCACTCTGACCCCCGCTGGTGATGCTCCAACTGCTTAGATGCTGCCCAACCCCGATGTCCCCTACCCCCAAATCCAAGCCATTCAGTGAAGGTCCAGCATGGTGCTGCCCGCTCAGAACTCAGAGGCCCAGTGCTCACTCTGCAGGGCGAGCCAAGGCTCTGCAAGAGGCCCACGCACAAGCCATGTGAGGCCTGAAGAGGGGCTGATGGATTCTGGAACATCTGTTCCCACGGCCCTGCTATGGATAAGATTTCCAGGCCAGGGTTCGCGTGTAAAAGAATTTCAGGCGGGAAGCAACACTAGCAAAGACCCAGACTGGGTGAATTCCACAGTCAGATCCTGGCAGAAACTTATACTTCTTGACTCAGACTCCCAGAATCAAAAGTTCTTGGGATGCTCCATCCCAGACTGATGCCCCTGCTGAGATCTCTCTCCGCCCGTCCCCAACAGGTGACACCTTCAAGACAGGTGGAGGCGGGGCCTGTCCTGCACAAGCATCTGCTCAGCCTCTTCATCCCCATCCATCAATCTCTAGACACTGACCAGGTGCAGCCGGTGACCAGCTCTGCCCTGTGAGCACCTCTGCCCCGCCCCTTCCTCTCGGGAGCACCCTGCTGCAGCCCCAAAGCCTCCCAGTGATTGATAACAGTTCAGAAATTCCTACGGAAGGTTCGGAATGGGGGCTCTGGTCAAAACCAGTTTCTCAACCAGCAGGCCCCAGGAGAATCCATATAGCCAGAATACTCTGAATTTCCAAGAAAACATGATTTTTATCTGTGGAATTAGTGTAATTGGGACGTCATGGCTCAATATGGGGGTGGGGGCAATCGGTAGGATGGGCAGGGTAGGGCATGGTCAGAAAAAGGTTGACAAACATGCTCTGACCTCCACTGACCAGTTTCAGTGCCCTTACTCCTAGTTTCCTCTTCCTTACCATGCAGGTAGTGACGCCAACACTGGCGAAGGAGTCCAAATTACTGACAAAGTGTAGCCTTGGTCTCTCTAAGGAGGCCATGGCGAGGTCACTCTCCTCTTTCATACCGGGAGACCAGACACAGAGAAGGGAAGTCATTGATTGGTTCCTGGTCACCCATCAGAAAACAGTGGGGCTGGGGACGGACCAAGGGAGGCTGACTATTGGGAAAATGGGTGGAATAACAATACTATCCTTTAGTATGCGTGACTGATTTATTGTTTGAATCTGAATGTCTGAAGTCTGACTTAGAGATGTTGGATGGTAAGGAGAGAGGGAATAAGGCCTGAGGCTGGAAGATGTGAAGAAATCGCAATTTCGGATAGTAAAGAATTGACTTCTATAACCCAAACCACTTCCTCCTCAGATGGCAATGACCACATTACATGGTGAACTTCTTAGGAGAAAGCGAATGTGCTTTATCCAACTTGAATCCCACAGAAGGAACATCTAGCACACAGTAGGAACTTTATGGCTGCTTGCTGAGGAGGCAGGACCCACTCCCAGAGTCCTTTCTACAGGGTGGACCCACATGTGGAGCCTGGCAGGGGTGGTGGGGAGCACATGTGCCCTTGCGCACTGGCACAGGGGCCTGGGGAGTGGCTGGGCACGAGAACCTCCTGTGTCTGGCTTTATGGCAAGACTTTCACAGCTGCTGTGCAAAGACTCCTAAAGCCTCTCAATGCAGGAGCTTAAAAAAACCCAACTGCAATATGTAGCTAAGATGTGGTTAATACATTCAGCATGCCTCCCTCTCCAGCTAATTAGAAACTTTATTACAGGAAAGTTGAAGTGGCTTTTCTTTCCAAGGGAAACGGACCAACTTCTGAGAGTGGGAAAGAGATGCCCGAGCTGCCCCGTCATCATTTCCACCCTGTGCTCCTGTGGGCCTGCTGAGGCCCGCCCGCCCTCTTTGGCCCTGCAGCCCCATCCCCTGTGCGTGGAGGGAGCTGGAGGCTGCAGGGGGTCCTGGAGGGAGCTGAGCCTGGAGAGAAAGAGGCTGTGCCTGTCTCCGGAACCAGGACCCTGAGTTCGGATTCCTTTTCTCCTGCGTGTTGCAGGATCCCAGTGGGACCTGAGGGCTCTGCTTACCTGCCGCCAGGACTGAGAACATGCAGGGGACAGGGAGGAAGACGGGGTGAAGGGTGTGAACTATGCAGCTGGGGGTCTTAAGGTTATTGATAGGGTTGCCTGCAGGTCTTCCATCCTAGAAACAATTACCCACAGAGGCCCCAAATGTTCTGCCGAGTGAGCAGTGGGGGTGGGGGACCTGGCTGTGAGAGGACCCCCCCCCCACCAGCAGGGACAGGGATGCTGCTGGATTGGGGGGAAACTTTTGGGACTGCCATAACCACCTAGTCCAGGAATCTGTCCCATCCCGTACAAATGTTCAGCTTAACACAACACAGACCATGGTAGGCCCGAGCACACACTCCTTCAGAAACCAGGGGCTGGCTGCCCTCTGACCTCGGCTCAGTAGCTACCTCCTGGCCAGGACTCGAGGGAAAGAGGAGAGTCCACATCAAAAGGCCGGAGGAGCAGATTTATGGGTGTGCAGGGCCTTCTCCCAGGTGTCTGCACTGGCCCCGCCCCACGGGAGCATCTGAAGAGGAGGGGCGGAAGGGCCTTTCCGGGAACCTGTCCCTTGTCCAGAGTGCCACGGAGACCTGTGGCTCAGGCAGCCACCAGACTCGAGAGCTCGTCACCTCCCGTGACTGGGCCTGACATAGGTCCTTCTGGCCAGACGCAAGGATGTCACTTTCCTGGGGTTCTGGGGGGCGCCCGCCTCGGGCAGCCTCCTCTTGCTCCCTCAGAAGGGACAGAGCGTCCAGCTCCTCACGCCAGGCGCAGTCTCTCCCCCAACCCCTCTTAAAGGAGGACACACTGACTTCCCCCATTAGGGTCCAGCGCAGCTGCAGGCACCGCGTGGGACTACTGTGCGGAGTTTTCTCTCCCCTGCTGCTCTGCAGACCTGTTCTGCGTAGGGGCCCTGGCAAGGGGAGAAGCGAGGGGCTAGAGTGTGGCCACTCACTCACTGGCCCCGGGGGCCGAAGGTGCAACACCGAATCTCTCTCTCTTCCCTCTGGCTGGCCGCAGGCTGCTCCCACCCACTGTTCTGGCGTCCAGAAGAACCGTCTCTCTCCTTGCCCTGCCTGCCTTCACCCACCGGCGAGGCTGTGCACAGCCCAGCCAGGAGGAGGAAATGTCCACATTACAAAAATCATACGAAAGAAATTATGGATGGAAAAATCATTACCTTATAAATCGGCCGAGCTGTTCAGAACTTGTAGGAAACAGGGCATATAAAATTCATATGGCACGTTGGGGCTTTGATAGCGCCTCATTACAGCCTTCAGGCTCCAGTGAAAAAATGTCCTCACCCAGAGAGGCCTAATTTTCCTTTATTAATGACACAGGGTGGGGCTGACACCATAAATCCTGGCTACCTGAGGGGCACTGGGGCTGCAGACCCAGCTTCTGAGTGACACAGCTCCCAAACTTCACTCACTCCCTGCCCCCCATGCACTGCTGAACCCAGAGGAAAAGCAGCTCGGGGGATGGGCCCCTCCCTCACTGCCCCAGGCCCCTGGCCTTCAGATCCCCAAAACACAACAGAGACAGGGGGCCGAGTGGGGACAAGCCTTTCGCTGACACTTGTCTGCCCTGAGAGGTACCATCAATCACCCGCTTTGATAGGGTTAGAGGTCTAGGAGGAAAGTCACTGGCCCCAGGTTTCAGGTGTGGTTGCTGTAATGGGTGTGGAGTGCACTGTGTCACCCACACTCCCTCGGAGCCCCTGTGTGATCAGGATCAGGCCTCAGCTTGATTAGGACACAAGGTCAGTGTGGCCAGGGTCAGCTGAGGCCAGAACTCTCCCTATCATTAGAACTAGCCTTTGTCGGGGACCTTCGGCTCAAAGTCAAGGTCAGAACCCAGACACTGATAGAGGTCAGGGCTCTTGCTCCATGCAGGGCCAGAGAGCAGGACAGATGGAGGCCCACAGAAGACCCAAGAATACAGAGTCATGTTGATGCTCCTGGAGGGTTGTCAGCCAAGCCTAGCCCTTAAGGGCAAATCTGGTTCCTTGTCTGTGGTTTTGCCTTTGCTACAGCCTCAGTCAGTATCAAGTATGACACACCTTAGAAATCTAAGTTATACACCACCTTCACCACCATGCAAGCTCATCTACTGCCTTGTTCCAGAGACTCATAAATAAATCTCAAAAGAGATCACAAGAGATCATGTAAGTGTACAATTTCCTTGGATATCCTCTCCTGGCTGAGACCTTTGGGGTGATCTTGGAGACAACCCGCCCAAATAAAAGCCCTGCCTGCGCCTCCCTCACCCCAAAGCTGCCATCATGCCTCTGGCCAGGCTGCCCAGCTAAATATACTGCATTTTCTGGAGCGAGTGACCGCGCAACATCTCCAAACTCTGCAACACTTACATCCCAGTAACAGTACACTAAATTGGGTGGGATGTAACACAGAAACCAAACAATCTTGACTAATAAAAATATTAACACAGATCCGCTTGACTTGCAACTAAAGAAACCCTCAGACCAGGACTTAATTCCCTCATGGTGAGATATACAATTTTCACAAATTTTCTTCTTGGAAATATTTTTTTTGATCATTCCATTAGCCATTAAGTGGAAAGAAGCAATAGAAACAAACGATGGTGGGTGGGCCTCTGGGGGGGGGCAGGCTTGAGGGGTGGTTGGGAAAATGGAGGCAACGGTGTATGGACATCGATAATGGTGGTGGGATTGGTGCTGAAGTATCGAATGCCTGTAACTAATCTTTGTAAACCAGTGTTTAAATAAAGTATGTGTGTGTGTGTGTGTGGGAGGGCTCTTTAAAAAGAATTTAAGGGGCCGGAGCGATAGCCCAGCGGGTAGGGCGTTTGCCTTGCACGCGGCTGGCCTATGCTGGCCCGGGTTCGATCCCCGGCATCCCATATGGTTCTCTGAGCACCGCCAGGAGTAATTCCTGAGTGCAGAGCCAGGAGTAACCCAGGTGTGACCCAAAAAGCAAATAAATAAATAAATAAATAAATAAATAAATAAATAAATAAATAAATAAAAGAATTAAAATAAACCTTCTAAACTGCCCCCCACCCCTTTAGTACAAGGAAACTAAAACCCCACATATATTCTCCTGCGCCAACAAACTCACCCCCAGCCACCGCGATTTCCCATCACTCCCTCCTGGCACCTGTCATAGCCTGGCTCTTGGACCCAGCTGGAACCACACGCCCCTGATAGAAGGAAGAGATTAGGCAGACAGTAATAGGCCCCAAGTCACCTCCAGAATAGCCAAGGCGTCATACAACACCCAAGGCTCCTTTTTCCCTTGGGGCCACACCTGGTGCCTGTTCCACCTTGCCGCCTAATCTGAGCTCCCGAGCAGTCCCTAAGTCCTGGGTTACAGAAGAACCATTTAAGGAGTAGAGAAGTTGGGTGCCCATCATGAGCTAAAACAGGATCCTCAAATTCTACATTGAAGCCCCAACTCCAGTACCTGCAAATGTGACTTCACTGGAGCTGGCCCTTATAGGCGCTGCTCAGATGAGGTCTGGTGGCCCTGACCCGAGGCACAGCTCCAAGGTGCGTGCAGAGACTCGGCCCCTGAGAGCCCCTGAGACTCGGCCCTGAGAGGCTGCAAGAGGAAAGCCCAATGCAAGCCCAGGGAGAGGCCTGGGAGGAAGGTCACCGTCTGGGCTGTACCCCCACACTCTCGTGCTGCTCTCAGGCTCTCCGCCTCCAGAATCATGCGAAAAGAAACGTCTGTGTAAAGCCCCTGGTCAGTGTGTGTGTTTTGTCAGTTCCAGTGGATAGAGGCAGAGGGGGTGGGGTGTTGGTGGGGCTTGAGGTGTTGGGGGGGAGACACAGCACCAAGTCTTGTCTCTGTTCTGACTTCTGCTTTTCTGTTATTTTGGTTTTGGGGCCACACCCAGTGGTGCTCAGGGGTTACTTCTGGCTCTGTGCTTAGGAATTACTTCTCATATGCTTGGGAGTCCATAAGGGACGCTGGGGATAGAACCCAGGTTGACAGTGTCAAGGCAAATGCCTTCCGATCCTGGTGGATACCTCAAATGCCCCGTAGAGGGAGAATGCAAGTTCTGGAATGACTCAAGTTGCATCTTTGCCTCAGGGCTTGAGGTCCACGCCTGCCAGGCAGGTTGTGTTGTGTGTCTATTTGGGTTTTGTTTTGTTTGTTTTGGGGTCACACCTGGTGGTACTCAAGGTTTATTCCTGGCTCTTCATTCAGGGGTTACTCCTGGACGGCTCCAGGGACATATGTGGTGTTGGGGAACTGAGCTGGGTTGCCCGCATGCAAGGCAAGCTCCCTACCCTACCTATACCATCTCACCAACCCCATCAGCTGTTTGGTTAAGTCACATAAAGTTTATGAGGGTGGTGTGCTGGGTTGAGAGCTCCCCCAACCTGGACTTTGCCCTTGCTACAGCTGCATTCGGCACCCAGGTTACACAACTGCCTTTGAGCTCAACATCCCATTGCGGCAAAGAAGAATCACATTTCGCACAGACTGGAGGTTATTTTTTTTTTTTGGGTCACACCAGGCATTGCTCAGGGGTTACTCCTGGCTCTGCACTCAGGAATTACTCCTGGCAGTGCTCGGGGACCATATGGGATGACAGGCATCGAATGCAGGTAGGCCGTGCAAGGCAAAACGCCTTATTCATTGGTGCTGTCGCTCTGGCACCCAGCCTGGAGTTTCCCTGGCCATTTTCCTCCAGAAGTGTTGCTGACCAGCCAGGCTGGCCCATAACTCAGGGGGAATTTCGAAACTGAGGTATGTCCCCACCCCCAGATAAAATTCCCTGACTTGGGTCTTTGAGCTTCTTCCATATGCAGAGGAAAATCATTTTCCCACCCCTGGGAACAGGTGGCTGGACAGAGAATGATGTCATGGGGGGCTTGACCTCAGGACCTCTGACAGGGGACAGATCCTCAAAGGGCATGAGACACCTCACAGGAGGGGTCACACTCACCAGAGCACACAGAATCCTACGAGGCCAGTGACATGGGCTGACCTTGCAGTTGGAGCAGCTGCACCTGACACCACTCAGCTGGCTGGGACAGGAGGAAAACGACTGCAGGGGGCAGAGGAAAGACCCCAACCTCCTCTGGAAGGAGACAAAGAGTCCAAAGGCCTCTTGTGTCCCTCACAGGGAAGGAGTTGAAATCGGTGGCATCTGGCCCAAGGAATGGGAGCTGAGCGTCTCTGGCCATGTGGAAAGAGCACCAACAGTCCAGCCTGGGGACAGCAGTGACAGAGAAGGGGTCCCGGCACCAAACGCTGCCAAAGCCCCGCCACGGCCAGCTCTAAAGCCCACAGCAGCAGCCTGAGCACAATGAGGGTCTCAGAACCTCAGCCGCACTGTCTACTCTGCACTGCCGAGTCTCCCGGTACATGGGGTGCTCTGACAGGCTCACCCCTGCCCCCAGAGTGAAGCCCCCACGATGTCCACATACACCCCCATCTGTCATGTGGGGTGTGCTTCTGGGGAACACAACCTTGGATAGGGATGGATATCCTGATCCCCTCAAAGCCAGAAAGAGAGCCTCTATCTAGTGCTCCCCAGAGAAGAATAGGTTCTGGGAGGACAAGCGCCACAGCACAAACAGTGGGGTGTGGAGAGAGGGAGGCTGAGGCTGGCCCAGTACTCAGTGACCCAGTCTCCGAGTGAAGGCTTCCTGTCACGCCCACCCCTCGCCCTTTCTCTGCCACCCAGTTCACACTCCCAGCCCTCAGCACGCAGATTCCAGCCCCACTTTCTTTCCTCCTCGCCCCTTATCTCTCCACTCTCTGATTTCATCCCCCTCTGGGGCACAGCAGCCTGGACACTGGCTGCAGTGTCTTAGAGCTGAGAAAGGACAGAAACTGCCCACAGAGAAGAGCCACCAGGCAGCCAGAGCACAGTGGCGCTCCCAGGAATTTAGGGGGCTCCAGGCAGAGGTCCAGAGTGGGGAAGAGAGAGAGGAGCTAGGACAGAGCTGCTAGGTGAGGTTCAGGGGACCCCTGCCTCAAGGTGCCCCCCTATAAGGACAATGAGGCCACCGACCTTGGGTGCTATCAGACATGAAATACAGTGGCTGTGAATGAACCATGTTAGCTCTCCCCTAGGTTGACAACCCCATTGCCCCCACGCCACCGCTCTGAAAGGCACAGCTGCACACAGGCTCCCTGTGGCTCACCCTCACCCTTTCCCGGGCACAGCCACTGCCCGAACCCAGGCCTCAAACCCAGGCCTTGACCCCAGTCCCAGCTCTGCTCCTTCTTTCCTGCAGGAGGGGGTTCATTGCAGATGAGGAGACGGGCTGGGGGGGTAACAAGGTGCTCCACCACTGTCCCAAATGTCTTCGACTCAAATGCTCTGAACCACCCTAAGACCTACCTCAGAGCTGAGGGACCCCGAGTGGGTGACTCTGGTCCCCTCTGTATGAGGGCGGGGCGAACTCTGATTCTCTTTGATGTTGGGAGTCACTTCCATGGCATCCCCCAGGCAGCCGGAACCCAAGGCACAGGTGAGGGGGTGGTGGGAAAGCCCCTTACCCTCTGTGTGTCCCTTGAAGAGAAAAGCCTTTTCTAATGAGTGTTGGCTCAGCGGTGCAGCCCCTGAGCAAACACCCTGAGCGGGAGCTTGGCTTGTGCTGGGGCTCAGAGGTGGAGGAGCTGGGCAGTGTCAAGCTCTGAGGCTGAGCAAACAGATTCTTGTGGAGTCCACATTCCTCTGCCCGCAGCCTAGGGCCTGGGCCACCCGGCGCCCTGGCATTGTGTGGCGTGGCCTGCTTTGGGCAAAGGGGCAGGATCAATATTTGCTGGTGCCTATTGGGGCCACATCCAGCAGCATCTGTGTTTGGACAGCGCTGTCCCACGGTCCCGCCTCTTCTTCTGATGCACTCTAGGTGGGCTCACCCTAGAATGCTGATCCCTGGATGTGGCGCCTGGGGCTGGGGCAAACTCTGGAGTAATTTCTGGCATGTCTGACCTCTAACTTTCCCATTGTCTCACAACCAGGAAGGCCAAGCAAGGAAGTGATTGACAGGACATTGGGGAACCAAATGCAGCACTTCCTTGTGGTAGTTAGCAGAGACCCTTGTGGGGATTATCTTTGCTTCCTTTCTAACTTCACCATCCGACTCTCCATCCAGCCATTCTCTACCCATCTGATGATGGGTAGAGAACTTCTCAACCTGTCTGTCCAGCTGACTTTTCAAAGTCTCTAATTAGGTCTGGAAGTTGGGTTTGTCAGTTGTAACTAGTCCTGCCCAGGCCCCCTGCTTGGATTTCTGGGAAAGCTCCTCCAACCTGGCCTCTCACCTCCCACCTTGAAATTTATTCCGCAGGATGAGGCAAGAGTGAACCTTTTAAACCATGAAAATGATGACTCTCTGGAGCTCAACCTTGCGAGGAAGACTTAATCCAGCTCCACACATGGCTTGCAGAGACCTTCCTAACTTCACTAGCGCTACCTTCCTTCCCCTGCTGGCCTCATTCAGACCTCCATGATAGTATGACCTAATGGTGATGGGCAGACCTTAGTCATCAGAAGACTTGATGGAGAGCTGTCACTAGCAGCCCTGTTCTTTGGACAAGTGGCTTAGATGTCAGAGCCTTGGTAAAATGGGGAGACCATCTTGGACATGATTCTAGGAAGAGTGTATTGTAAATTCTCTGCACAATGCCTCCCACAAGGGAGTTCTGAAGATTAGTCACACTAGATCTGAGAATCTGGGAAGGGGCCACACGCAGATGTCTGAATGCCTCGGGTGTCTGAATGAAGATTTTCTCCCTTTGAGCTCATACAGTCACGACACAGCAAGAGCAGAAATGTGGAGCCCAGCCTCTGAGACGCAAATGCTGTGCTCACTGCTTAAAATAAGTGAGTCCCTTGTGCTTGGGCAGGGTGGGTGCTCAGCTGTGCGTGTGAGGTGTCACCACACTTACTCAAGTCCAAGAACATGCAAGAGGGCGTCTTGGCCAAGCTGGAAAGCCACAGTATGGCCTGCATTTGCAGGGAGGCCCAGGGAAGCCCAGATAGGTGAGTAATTCATCCAAACTCATAGCTGATTGGTAACAAGGTAAAGCTCTTATATATATATATATATATATATATATATATATATATATATATATATATATATATATATATGTTTCCTCTTCTGGAGTTGCTGGAGTTGGACTATATCTGGTGGTGCTCAGGGCTTACTCGTGGCTCTATGCTTAGAGATCACTCCTAGCAATGCTCAGGGGACAATTATATAGTGCTAGAGATTGAACCAGGACTGGTCACATGCAAGGCAGGTGCCTTCACCCCTGCTTTCTCTCTCTAGCCCCCTATGTATGAGCTCTCCTCCCCTAAGCTCCCCCAACCCTTGCTGGGCTTCCTTTGTTTAATACTCATGTACTTGATATTATCTATCACTAGTTTATCAGTGCAGGTGCTGAGAGGTGGCAGAGGAGCATGTGTTGGGATGGCTAACACCAGAGTCTGAAGTTTAGCTATCCCACCATATCTGACGCTTAATGGGATGCTTGCCACCCTGGAGCCTGCGTCCTCATTGGTGGCAATGGGTCTCCGTGGACAGAGGGGATGGATGGTGAACTGGAGAAGCCAAAGGTATGCGCCCCCTGCAGGGCACCACAGAGGCCGCAAGACTCACAGTGCCTGTGGGCTTCCGAGTCGGACTGTCTGCACTTTGTTTAAACATCTTCACTCAACATGCAACATTTCAAAGCAAAGCAAAAGCAGAGTGAGGTTCTGACAAGTACCTACGCATTTACCATGGAGATCATGCACAGGGCTCTCCCAACCACGTTTGTTTCACATGTTTTTTTGAAAGAAGAGAGAAGTGACCAATCACCTTATTTTAAGTTCCTGCACCCTTGTCTCTCTGCTGATCCCCTCCCTAAGGTGGTGACGGCTCCTTCTTGTCTAGGTCTCATGTCACACACGTGTGTGCAGACAATAGTGGTGACTGCTGTGATTCTGTTCTGTGTCTGCCTTAGTTGCAGGTCGGCATTTCCTACCCTCTGATATCCTGGAGATGACCCTGGCAAGGGCTGGACAGCTCCTCCAGCTCTGGCCAAGGCCATTTTCATCCTGCCATGAAGGGACACAAGAGATAAGCAGCCGCTTCCCTGGAGGCTGGAACTGTTGTTTGATGAGGGTGAGCTGGACTCCGCAAAGCCCCATCTGCCTGGGGGTGTGGCCGCGGCTGCCCAATTTCTCCTTCCTCTCTGCTGGGGAGACACGCTGGGCCATGACTGTGCTGAGTTTGCCATGGAGCAGGGCTTCTTCCCGTCTGCTTCCAGGGCGCACTGCACAGTAGGTGCTCAGGGAACAGGAAGAGGCTCCTGAGAGCCTGGTGGCAATAGATGTGTGGGCCGGGTTGTCTGGGCTAGGGCCAGCCAGGCTTAAGAGCCCCCTCCCGCACCACAGGGAGGATGTCTGATGGGGTGGGGGAGGGCTGGGATTGCCTTCCTTGGTTCTGGGCCCAGCTGCGCCACTGAGAGCCGTACCCCCCCACAGTCCCCCCACACCCCACCCCCACGTCCGTGTGTGCACTGTCCTCACGCCGCCTCTCATTTTTCAAGAGCACGGTCTGGGATGAATTCTTTGCTCACCGCCTATGGTAAAGGAGATTTATGACCCCGCAAACCCTTTTTATCCTCCTCCTTCCTTGAGACTTGGAGGGTTTTTATCTTGATAAATGGTGAGGCCTGGGCTCTGCAGCCGAGGAGGGGGCAGGAGCCATGGGCTGGGGAAGGGAAAGTCGGCAGACCCCAAGGTGTCCAGTCTCTGCTGTGCAGGCTGGGAGGCCCATCAGCCCAAATAGATTTTGGTACTTGGGGAGGTTTAGGGGCATTTGGGGAGACATTCCCACAACCATCTGGATCCCTCGTGTTCAAGTCCCGACCTCACACTCCCTTCTGTATCCCTGTGTTCATCTCATGTACCACAAGAACTTTCCAGAAGCGATGCCCCTGAAGAGTCAGTAGGTGCTCCCTAGTCAGACTCCAGTGCTGGAGCAAGTCCTGTGGGGTTTCTCTGAGTGTGTTGTACTGACTTGGCCCATTGCAGGCCGAGTAGATACCCTGTTCAGGCGTGAACACTTGGTCCCAGCTCTGCTGTCGATGGCCTAGACCTGCCCAGTGACCTCTCCCTGCAGGCACAGGGCTCAGGGCCATAGGCCCCTCCTTATGGAGGTTTCTCCTCTCACCAGCTTGCCCTGAGGTTCTGTCCACATTGCTCCTGACTTGACCACTATGCCTGACCGTTCACCACCTGCCCCTCCCTTCTGGTCCAGGGGTGCCAGACCTGATCCCCTCCAGCAATGGGCCTCCCTGATTCCCTCCAGTGATGGGTTCAGATAGGCCTCCAAGTAGCCAGGGCGGGAGCTCTCATAGCCAGGCGGGAGCTCTCATAGCCAGGGGCGGGAGCTCTCATAGCTCTCATTGGCCATGGCGGCACTCCTGTCTTTCATGAGGTTCTGCTCCGCACTCATCACTTAGGGAACAGGAACCCCGTGCAGTCTGTGGGCGAGCACACACCATAACAAACCCAGTGGCCTGCAGTGTCAGGTGTCTCAGGGCTGGACAGAGCAGGAAGCCTCACAGGAGTCGCTTTCTGAAGCTCCTGGTGCAAATGCAGACAGAGGTGGAACCCAACACGACCCCTCACCAACTGAAGCCCAGAGGTCTTGGATCTCTTGAAGCAGGGAAAGTGCCACCACTGCCTCTTCCAGAAGCCTGTCCAGCAGCCAGGGCTGGCCGGGGTCCTCCTGGAACAGCCACGTCTACAGACCCCTCAGCAAAGGGATGCAGCTGGCTCCCTGTTGGGGACTAGAGAGTGTGTGAACTCTGCTGGGTGCTCCTGCCTGGGTGGGGACCTGACTGCTCCGCAAATCACAGCAGCTCATCCGCCTCCCCCTGCATGTACCCTGACGTGACCCAGGGGGCCTGGTGGCAACGATCCATGATCCAGAGCCCTGGTGCCACGGGCTCTGGCTCAACAGAGACAGTCTCTCAACAGAGAGACCTGGGCTGCCTGTCCCCAGCTGGCACACTGCTTCCCTGCCTGCACATCCCTGCTCCTCAGACGGTGTGCCTGAATGCTGGTGGAGCTCAGGCTGTGGCCATCAAATGCAGCAGGCCACCCTGACCTCAGGGCCCGCAACCATCCTGCTCCTGCAGGCCAGGACACCGCTCCTCAGGGCCTGCAGACGCTGCCTCCCCTTCTGCTTTCCAATCCTGAATCCCCTTCCGGTTTCTGAAGGTACCTGCTCTGGGGCCTGCTCAGGGACCCAGTGTCCCCTTCTGAGCACACAAGCGGGAGGTCTGGAATATGCTGCTCCCTCCTTAGTCTTTTTACCTAGCTCCTGGCACAGGGCTGGGAACCCAGAAAGATGCCTGCGGGCCGAGCTAGGGACTCCCACCATCAGGGAAAGGGTCACAGGCACCAAATCTATTACAACTGACCTGGATTCTGATGGCCCCAGGGAGCATCTGGTCAGCACCCCTGTATCCCCTGGAGGAGAGGCAGTACTAAGCTTCTCCGGCGTCCACAGACCAGGGCATGGTACGCTCCAGCACGGTCACTTTCCTCCTTCCATATTAACAGCTGTGATTCTTATCCTAGGGACAGTTTTCCGCCCCTCAAGAGATATTTGGCAAAATGTCTGGGGTGCTTTCGGTTATCCTAGGAGGGGTGCTACTGCCATGGACTGGGGAGAAGCCAGAGCAGCAGAAAACACCCCATGGGCACATTCACACAGCCAAGGACAATCCAACCTAGAAAGCGGGTACCACATCCAGGGCCCTGTCTACACTGAGGGGCCTGAGACTTTCCTAAACCCTGGTGTTGGGGTATCCGCCCTCTGGGGTATCTGAAGCAGGTGCATGTATTTCCAGACTGGTGGGGCCTCTGTGGGGTCCACTCATACTGTCCTCCCGGTCCTTACCACAGTATCTGGAGGGTGGTGTTGTCTCCCAAGAAACTGAGGCTTCAGGAAGGGAAGGAGTGGAATGGGTAGAAAGGCGGGGGCATCTGCCCTCCGCTCCCTGCCTGCCTATAGTGTGGTGGGTGCCAAGGCCCGGCAGAGGGTCCCTCCCGAGGTGGCCCTTGCCCAGTAGGGCATGTGCAGTGGAGGAATGTGTCCATGCCATCTCCCATGTCCCGGCCCTCATCTCCCTCTCTATGGCTGGGCAGATCTGGGAGGCTCAGAACCCAGCAGGCCAACTGCTCTGGGCTCTGGGCAGCTGTATTGGCTGGATGCAGGGCCTTGCCCTCCACTGCTCTCTAGCCATGCAGTTGGGCAGTGGCAGACTGGGGTGCACAGGAAGGCCTGGCAGAAGGAACTGAAGGTTGCAAGGAGGTCTGGAACCCCAGAACTGGGCCTGGGGCCTGTCCCTTGGCTCCTTCCCAGGAAGCACTGGACTGGGAGGCCCAGCCTGCCTCCTGTGTCACACACAGTCCTGTTTCTCCCGTTCCCTCCCTGCTCTTCTCCATGTGTTCAGCAGCAGAGAAACTGGCTCCTTCTTGCTGTGGGCCCCTCACTGCAGCCAGGCCTGCTGCCCTGGCTCACTTGCATTCTCTCTAGAAACTGGCCTGGAGGCTGCGTTCCCCCAAAGACTGGATTTATAGGGACCGAACCTCCACCCAACACTGGCACCTAGGGACTGCTGCACTCTCCTGACCAGGCCAACCCATGCCAAAGGCAGCGTCTCACAGCCGGACTAATGAGAAGTGGGGTGTGAGACATGGGGTGGCTACTCTTTCTGAAAAATAATATCATTTCTCGGCATGGCAGTGTACGGGGACCGGAGCATTCCTGTGGCCGTTCTGAGGCCAAGCCACGGCGAGGCGCTCGGTCCAGCTCTGCTTCCTGGCACCTCCGAGTCTCATGCCTCGGTCCCCAAGGAAGGGGTCAGGGCAGCTGGCCTCTAAGGGTCCTGCAGCCTGGCACTGGGCACCTGCTACTTCCTCTAGGTGGTGGTAATAACCATGGCCCCAACAGTGCCCTGCTCAGACATGCAGACCTGGGAGAGGCTGTGGTTGGGGAGTCCACACACATGAATCTCCAGCCCTTGGTGGGTCGTTCTGTCTCCAGGTGCAGCAGGACGTCAGCAGTGTGGTCTGGACAGAAGGAACTGGACGTGCCTTTGTTCTTACAACTCTGTGGCTGCTCTTCTTTGTCCTGGGGCCCCTCTCCATGGACCCCATGGAGACACCAGCTGACCTGAGACAGAAGGACACGGAGTCTCCCCACAACCCCTCTCCTGCCAGTGTCCATGGACTCTGTCCTTCAGAAGTCCTCCCCCATGGCACTTCTGCTGTCTCAGGATAGGCACTGAATGTCATCAATAAAGAGAACACATTCTGTATGAGCCCCCACGGTTCCTAAGAGATCAGAGATGGCTCAAGAGAGATCAGTTCACTTCAGGATGGCTTCCCTACCCCCTCCCTTTTTCTGGGACTCTATGAGGCAAAGAGGGAGCCCTTCCTGCTTTGTTCCCAAAGAGAGAGCTTGGAGACAGCGAGAGGGACATTGGCTCTGTCTCCCTGAGACTTCCGAACCAACCAGGGAGTGGCCCAGTCACTCATCTCTCCCTGTGTGCCAAGCTCCCGTCTGCAGCACGAACCTCTCCAACCCGTCCCAGTTCCAGAGAGTCCTGGCAAATGCACCAGGCACGTGATGGGATGAGGGTGAAGGATAAGCCAGGAGGCCCCTTGGCTCGGTTCCTCCTGTGTTTTCAAACTTGGCTGTGCCTGTGATGCAATTCAGTGGTTGCGCTCCCCCTGCGCCCCCCCCCAGTCCCGACCCCCTCTCCACCCCACTCTTCCCATCCAAGCTTGTTATTCCCTGACTTTCTAACAAGAGCCCAAATGAAGGCAGGCTGAAGGCTGGAGGCCTCTGCCTCCACGAAAGGGCCATTAGTGGGTTTCAGGTTGATGCAGCGCTGAAGAACCAGACTCTATCCTCAGGTCCTGTCATAGTCAATCCACTCATTCCCATAGGACATGAGATCTGCCCGCCCCACTCCACCCCTTCACTGCACTCTATGCCAGGCCTACTCCAGAGACACCTGCCTGTTTCCTGCCAGGAAGCGAAATGTGGAATGACACCTGCATGGAGGGAGCTGGAGGTGCCCGGGATGGTGGGCCCAGACGCCGGTAATCACTCCTGGCTACAGCCGCACATGTGCTTACAAATGGGGAACACGGGGTGTGAGTGCAAGGGAAGGGGGTGGAATGTCAGTTTTTTTCTGGCTGGCAGAGGCATTCAAACTTCTGGATCATCACCTGCCCTTTATCCCAATGTGGGGTGGAAGGGACGGTGTGGCATCAGGCTGGGACGGATGGGGTGCCCGGTGATAGGGACCCATGATACAGCCACAAGAGGGGACGGCTGGCGCGTCCCTGCTGGGGGAACTGGGTTAAGTTCGTCAGCGGGTCTAAGCTTCAGAAGGAACGGTTGGGAGGATTAAATAAGATAATGTTTGTAAAGAGCTGAGAATTACAGACTGGCGTTTTTCCATCGTTTTGGAAGGAAGGAGGGAAAGACAGAGGGAGTGAAGAAAGAGACTAGGGGTCTGGTCCAAGGACAGGCAGCCTTGCCCGTGGACATGAGAAGTGTAAAATTGTGTTGCTGCAGGCTCCAGAATAGCTTTCCTCTGACATTTGGGCTTTTAATGGATTCCAGAAACCTTACAATTTCTCTACAGTCAGAACAGGATGTTTAACTTTCGCCCTTCATGAAAAAAAAAAAAACAATGATGCACTCACTAATCTCTTTATTCACTGGAAGAATGTGGGAAATGAGAAAGGGGCTGAAAAGGCAAAAGTAAACGCGAAATGTTCTGCTTTTAGGTTGGAGCAACGAGCAAGAGTGTTGCAAAATGTGGCTGACATCAGTAACGGAGCTTTGGGAGGTGAACCATTGGGAGGGTCGCCTTATCAGGCAAGAGGTCTGCTGGAGCCTGGCTGTCCGTCCATCTGTTCACCTGCAGGTTTTGGCCATCCTTTAGCACCTCCAGGGTAGGAAGAGGAAATGCCCATATCAGAAGTGGGAGGAAGGGTAACAGGCTTACCAGGCAAACCTCGTCTCCTGCTCTTTCTCCTGACTACTGCCTAGTATGAAGTGTCCATTTTCAAGAAGACAGAGGAGGAAACCATGGACATGGGTGTCTGCAGGGCTAGACCCATGCTTGAGTTTAAAACAACACAAATTCTTGCATGAATAATGAAGCTAAGGTCTGTAGATTGTGTACATCGCTATCTGCAGAGTCTAACAGTGCCTCCTAAATGGTGGTGCTGAGTAAATACACAGGAAGGAAGCAAGGATGGATGGAAGGAAGGAAGGAAGGAAGGAAGGAAGGAAGGAAGGAAGGAAGGAAGGAAGGAAGGAAGGAAGGAAGGAAGGAGGGAGGCAGGGAGGGAGGGAGGGAGGGAGGGAGGAGAAAGGAGAAAGGAAGGAGAAAGGAAGGAGAAAGGAAGGAGGGAGGGAGGCAGGAAGGAAGGAGGAAGGAAGGAGGAAGGAAGGAAGGAAGGAGGAAGGAAGGAAGGGAGGGAGGAAGGGAGGAAGGAAGGAGGAAGGAATGAGGAAAGAAGGAGGAAGGAAGGAGAAAGGAAGGAAAAGAAGGAAGGAAGGAAACAAGGAAGGGAGGAAGAGAGGGAAAGAAGGAAGGAAGGAAGGAAGGAAGGAAAGAAGGAAGGAATGAAGGAAGGGAGGGGGAAGGAAGGGAGGGAGGAAAGAAGGAAGGAAGGAAGGAAGGAAGGAAGGAAGGAAGGAAGGAAGGAAGGAAGGAAGGAAGGAAGGAAGGAAGGAAGGAAGGAAGAAAAGACACACTGAGCTCATGGACAGACACGACTTTATGAACTCATAAGCACAGTCCCGCGGGAGCAGCCTGAAAAGAGATGGGGGTGATGAGCTGTGGAGGTCTCACCTCTCCAGCATGGCAGCTGGCCTTGGTCATTGTGTTCCAGCTGATTTATGGAACATTGTACCCTCCTGGTTCACGGGTCACTCTGAGACCCTGAATCTCAACCATCCCTTCTCCTGGGCTTTGCCACGGACACTTCCATGAGAACTGGTAGAAGTCAGAGAGGTGAGAGGTGTGAGGTGAGTCTTCCCCCTTTGCCTCCCTTCTCCTACCACCAAGTGGGCTCTGTTTATACCTTCTCTCAGCTCCCCCAAAGAGCAGCTCCACATCATGGAACCATCTCGTGGAGGCGAGTCTCTCTCCCCACTGGAGGGGAGCTGCTATATATACTCATGTCTGGGGTGCTGAGAACTCAGTGAGCTCTCAATCAGGTTTATTTATGGGAATGGGCAGATGTTGGCATGATAAGCAGGAGAAAGGAAAGCAAAATCCTTTGGACTTCTTGAACATAAAACACACCCAAGTCTTCCCTGATTTTGAGCCCTTAGTCCGCCATGCGCTGGAAGGTAAATTCGTCATGACCACTAGGACAGCTGCCAAAACAGGCTGCTCCCTCCGCTGAGGAGATGTCAGCGCCGTGGTCCCCACTGCAGTGCAGCTGCCAGGGAGCATCCTGGTCTCCGTCCCAGAGGCCCACCACTTCCGAGGGGCTCAGAGATCCGGCAAGGGGAGGCAAGGGCCATTTTGCCAAGTCTCAGGGCTGTGGACTTGACCAATTCTTGGCTAAGGCTGCTTCCTCTTTGTCAACGGAGAAGGAAGGGAGAGCAGGAAAAGAAGGTTTCGAGAACATATTTCTGAGGCTCAAAGGCCATCAGATATCGCTCAAAAATCACATTGCCTTTGAATCAGAAACACATGGCATGCATTCCCTCCCAGTCACACACGGCTTGAGAAATCAAGGCAAATCACAACCAAAGTGCACTCTGGAGCACTGGCAGCGACCAGAGCTGGGTCCGGGGGCTGATCGAGGGAAGGAGAGTGGGGTGTGTTACTGTGTACCCTAACCTACCAAATAAAAACCCATCTCGAGTGTCTCAGGCAAGGGACAGTCAAAAGACAGACTGCACAGAGACGCAATGTTTGTCGCTCAGGACAATTCCGTTGAAACTCATTTCTCAAAGTGATGAATTTTGGGAGGTGGTTAGGCTATAGGGGTGGGGCCTTCAAGGGTGGAATTCATGCCCTTATCAATACGAACTTTACTGGGCACAGAGACACCTTGAATTGACAGCAAACAGAACCAGGAAGTAGGTTCCCCAGGAGAACACCTGGGTAGAACCTTGATCTTGGACTTGCCAGCCTCGAGAATGGAGGGAAATGGCTGTCTGCTGACTTCAAGCCCCTCGGTTCATGGTTAGACAAAAGCAGCCCAGGTGGGCACAACAGGGAAGCCCCTAGTACTGTGAGCTGCTGGTCACAATCTGCACGTTTCCTGGGCCCCAGCCATGGTACCTGCAGAATCATTTACACGTGCAAAGTCTTTCCATGAGCAACAGAGAGCCCGTGAGCACATCCCACCTGCCTCCATCTCCCACTGTCTTCCCAAGAACAAATCCTTCCCACTAGGACCCGCCTCTGTCTGTGCCCCCATAGTGGCCCTTCCTATCCACTCCTTTACCCAGCCCTGCCCAGAGGAGAGAACCTACATCCTGGCCACCCCACCCTCGCCTTGAGTGAACTCTGAGACTGGAGCAAGTAGAAACCTGGTAGCTCCTGACGTTCAGCAACTGGTGAGGGTGTAAAGGAGACAGACGAGTGAGGAAACATGCACAGATGATGGAGGCAGCACCGTCACAGGGTGCAGGAACCCTCGCAGGAACCACCAGCATGGCCCTCTCCTAGTTCCAATCTGGTTTTCTGCAGGATTCTAAGTGTGAAACTTGGGCAAATGCTTTATACAAACAAATCCATGAGGCAGGCATCAGCAGGCAGTGGCCGAGGTTCCAGGGGTGAAGCCAGAGAGGTGGGTAAGGGAAGGGGGTGAACTGGATGCAGGAAACTCTGCCCCCTCCCCTGCACACCTGCCATCAGGGGGCCCCTCTCCACCTCTCCTCTGCCTGCTCTTCCTGCTTTAACTGGGACCAGACCTGGGTGAGGGTTTGAAATCTGATAAGGGCAAAGACTGCTTGGGTTTAGCAAGAAAAAAATATTCCATTCCAAGAAGAAAGCTTGCCCCCACCCCCAACACTGACAGGGGGCTGAGAGGGACCCGGAGCCCAAAATGAGCTCAGCAGCCTTGGCAGGGGCGCAGCTTCGCCTGATTCTTGTGGCTCAGATACCTGGGGTTGAAGTGAACTTTGAACTGAGCATGGCAGGGAAGATGCTTTAGGGAGGCCTGCCTCCAGGGGGCTGCAACAATGTTTGAGGTCCAGGTCCTCTGACCTCTTGTCCCTAGGCCCTTTCTTTACTGACCACGACCAGGAGTCACCAGTTCTCAGTAAGTGCAAATCCTGGCTTTTTGGGGCAAATGCAAAACAGCATCAGCTGGATCGGGACATCACTGAGGACGGTGTGGGGAGCAGAACCTTCACTCCTCTGCTCTGCACCCAGGATCCTGGGGGCAAGTCATTGGGCATCTGTGATGTGATGATGATCAGCTCTGCTCATAAGCCCACTGGGACAGGCCAGGCTGTGGGTGCTCAGGGGTTCCTCAGCCCCGTGAACCTCTGGGGCACAGCTTGAGGTGCCTGAGGCTATGATCTTTAGGTTGAGCCTGTGCTGGCTCACAGTCAGCAACTCCCAGTTTCAGCAGAGCGGCTGGGGCTGGCCGGAGAGCTGAGGGCTGCAGTATGGTGAGGGAGAGCAGGGGAGATGGAACAATTGCAGAGTATGTGAGCAATGCCCACACTGAGAACGAACAAGCCCAGGGGGCTGGAAACGACCATGTCATTCCAGGACTTCTGTCATGGGAGGCTGTTTCTATGCAAATTCTCAGGAAGACATGGAGGTTGTCAGGGAGAGCTGCCTGAGAGCTGGCACCTCTCTGGGCTGTACCAGGGCTCCCGATTCTGGGGCACCTGGGCATTCACTCAAAAGACCAGCATCTTGGGAATGGTAGGTGGAAGTTGTGTGTGTTTGTGTATGTGTGAATGTTTGTATGTGTTTGTGTGTGAAAGTATGTATGTGTTTGTATGTTTGTGTGTGAGTGTGTATGTGTATATGTGTTTGTGTGTGTATGTGTTTGCGTGAGAGCGTGTGTATGTGTTTGTGTGAGTGTGTGAGTGAGGCTGTCTGTGTTTGGCAGGAAATGCTGGACTCTGGAATCCGGGCCTCTAAGACCAGGAACCTCTGCCCTGTTCTCCAGAACCCCAGCTGCAGCGGTCTTCACTGCCCTGACCTGGCAGGAACCCCCAACATCCAGCAGGGCTGGGGTGGGCCCTGGGAGTGGGAGCGAACTGCCCCCCCGCCTGACAGCATGCCGACTTGGTTCTGCTCGCTCATGAGACTCGCTGTGTCGGGCCCCTGGCCACCTACAGGGTCCCTCATCAATCTCCTTCCTGTGCCTGCCTGCTGATGCCCACCAGTGGACTGACCACAAAGCTGGCCACTGGAAGCTAGTCGGGGTTCAATCACGTGGTCCCTGGTCACAGGAACTCACTCTGGTGGGGTAGGTGTGAGAGCGTGTATGTTTGTGTGCTTGTGTGTGTGTGTGTTTGTGTTTGTGTGGTTGTACCGGGAGGTAGGGAAACATGGAAACACACCATAAATTAATGTCCCCGAGGGACTGAACTGGGGACAGAGAAGCAAGTTGGCCAGAGGCACCAGAAAGGAAATCTGGAGGTGATAGCCATGCGATGGCCCCAAGGCTCAGCATGCTCAGCCCCATGCAGGGACTGAGTAGGGGACAGTGCAGGCCAGCGTCACAGGGATGACAGAACTTGGTGTGCGCAGGCCAGCATGGCTGAAACAGTTAGCAGCAAGAGGCAGAGAAAGGGGCAGTCAGTCTCGGAGTCAACTGGTCTCTAGCTTCAAATAGCCAAAGGTGAGGATACATTTCTGACACTCCAATTGCTTCTGACAAATGATGTTCCCCAGGCAGGTGGTGTGAAACCATGGATTCCTGGGAACTTTCTTGGGAGCACTCTGCCACCCTATCAGAAACTTCAAACATGCAGGCTTCAGAACCAGCACCCGCCCCACCAGCAGGCGCTGAGGAAAGAAACTGGGTGGGTAGAGGCTATAAGGAGCTGAATGGCTATTTGGGGGCAGCACCATTGATAACACGAGACCTGGGCCACACATCAGGAGTGGAGGCAGGTGACAAAAGTCACAGTCTTCTGGAAGGAAAGTGTTTGCAGCTCCCAGGACACTGCGGCGTGTGTAAAGTGGGGTGGGGTCCCCCACCCCATTTACTGTGCACTGACTGCAGGATGTGGAGTCCCCGCCACCACCTCAGTAAGCCATGTCATAGGTGACCTGCTAATACCTGCTGCTCAATGACCAAGCAAGTCGGAGCAGTCCAGGTTAAAGTCTGGGGTACCACGTACCCCAAGCCCAAAATGCCTAAAAGGGGGGAGACGTGGGCTTGAAAGAAGAGATTTTAAACGCCAAAGAGAAGGAATCAATTCAGGCTCATGCTCTTAGCAGAGGGTGGATCCGGGGAGCAGCCTGTGACTTGGTGATTCTGAAGCCACTTCCTAGCAGGCCCTTAGAGGAAAGGTGGTTGGAACCTTCACCTTGTGATGCTGGATGCACAAGGACCGGAACACAGCCAGGGGACAGGCTAGGCTGTGTGGCAGGTCTCTGCGTGCTCTTGGCGCCTGCCTTTCTGTCCTCACGCCCATATGCTTCCGTGTGTGCATATGTGTGCGTTTCACTGTCTGCACGTGTCATTGTGTCTGCAGGCACCACGGGACCCAGCAGCGCTCAGACTGCCTGGCGCTCTGCCGTGAAGCCAGTGGGGAGAGGGGATGTCAGAGGGGGGGTACTGATCCCGCCTTGGGGCACCAGCCACCCCTCCAGTTTGCTGCCGTGGCGCAGCAGGCAGAGGGTGTGGCGCTGCTGGGGGCCTGGCTGGGTTATTTTCAGCCACCGAGGGGGCCCGTGGCATTTAATGAATTCCTCTCCACATGCAAACACTGGAAAACACGGGACTCCAGAGGCAGAAGTTTGTCCTGCCTCTAGGTTTTCAATGGCCACTGCTGCTTGGGGCCTCTATGGGGACAGCCCGGTGTCCACAAATACCATCCCTTTCATTCCACCATCACAGACCCCAGGATATCACCCCCGAACTCGTCTTCCGGCCCCTCTTCTTCACTCTTCCCTGACCCAGGTTTCCCCTCACTTGGATCCCTGCGAAATTTGGTGGGGGATAGGGGCTCTCTGTTCCCGGCTACTGCAAGCAGCCCAGCCTGCTCCTGGGCCGAGGAGGAGATGGCGTCAAGAGCAGGGAGTGAGGTGACAGATGTCTCAGCTGGAGCAACTAGTTCAACACTAAGAACACCCGTAGCCTTGGGGACAAAGCCAGCCCGGCTCTCCCATAGCTGCAGGTTGCACCAAAACCTCCAACTCAGCCCAGGAGGAAACACTCAGAGGGCTGGTGTATGGGAAAATTTCCTCTGGCTGAAGGAGGGGAGATAGTGTGAGAAAATGGACTAAGGGGTGTAACATAGCAGGCGGTGTCAGGGAAAAGGGAGACGTCCAGGAGTGGGGCAGTGAGTTGGGGACCGTGGGAGAGACATGCAGTGTGGGACGCAGCTGCTCCTGCCCACCTCTCTTGGCTGACTGGATGACAGGGGTGTCACCATCTCCCCAAATGTTGGCATGCCTTTACTGGTATTCCTTGAGCTGCTTTCACTTTTGTAGGTGGGGCTGGGGTTTGGGCCTCACCTGGTAGTGCTCGAGGCTACTTCGGGCTCTGTGCTTGGATACCATATACTGTGCTGGTGATCAAACAGGGTTGCCGCATGCGAGGCAAGTGCCTTATCCCGGTCTCCACTCTGAGCCCTGCTCTTTCTGTCTTATATGATGTAAAGACCCAGCACTTCCTCTGTCTTATTCTCCTCACTCTCACCACCACCCTGAGGCAGGTAAAGAACCGGAAATGGAGAACTGTGGGTCATGTCACCCAAGCAGGACCTGATGCCCAGGGGAGAAGCAGACCTGGACGTCCTGTTCATTCATAGTCAGGTGAGGATTTTCACTCCATTCCACTGCAGGCCTGTAACAGTAAGACAAGACACCACAGGGGGCAGCGAGCAGCAGAGAAAGCCTGGAGAAGGTAGCAGAGAGGCTGGAGGGACGTCAGTGGCCCCTTGAATTTGGGAAGCTCAGAGGGAGGTTTCGTGGGGCCCCTTCTCTCAGATCCTAGAGGGACGAGTCAGGCCTTGGGCTTTGGGGCTTCCAAGTTTGTGGCAAAGGAAAACTGAGTCCTTTTATTCCAACTAGGGGATAGGGCTGTTCTCCCCATCAGCTGACCCATGGTCAGATCCTCTGACCTTTCACATCTAAATGCCATTGACTTTATTTCTCTCTTACCAAGTTGCCTTCACTGCTCATTTTAGTGGAATGAGATCATACGCATGAGGCATTTGGGAGGTCCCGAACCCTTCCTTTGCTCTCTGTAGGGGCCTTAGGAAGCTGAGCCTTGGAAGGATGTCTGAGCCTGCCCCAACACCCAGCCACTGAACCTTGAAAGGGATGTCCGAGTCGGCCCCAACACCCCACCCCTGACACTGCTTGGGAGGACGAACGTGATGAGACATGAGAGGCAATTTACAAAGTTGGGGTGGGAGGCGGCATTTGTGATGTTTCTGGAGACAGACAGCCTCCACACCCCCAAGCCTCCCTCCCCTCAACACCCCCTCCCGTGCTGGGCAGCAGGGAGTCTAGTCCAGTCGGGTTTCTGGGCACCCAAAGACTGAGGGCAGCTTCTTCCCGTGTTCTGAATGCAGAAGAGGCCACCAACTGGGTAGAGGGCTAAGGGGTGTGTCACTTCCGGGAGCCACTTCCGGGTCAGGAAGGTCCTTTCCTGTCTCACTTTTCTCTGCATGGGGAGTGGCAGCTCCGAGACCCCAATGATGTGCCAGCAGATTCTAGCCGTTGTCTGGAGTGACCCTGAATTCAGGCACGCTCATTGTGGCAGCAAATCTTCACTTTCTATTTTTTTTGTTTTGTTTTTGTTTTTTGGGTCACACCGGCGATGCTCAGGGGTTTCTCCTGGCTCTGCACTCATGAGTTACTCCTGGCGGTGCTCGGGGGACCATATGGGATGCCGAGGATCGAACCGGGCCAGCATGTGCCGGCTGCATGCAAGGCAAGCGCCCTACCCGCTGGGCTATCGCTCCGGCCCCTTCACTTTCCTGATTACTGACTGCCCCAGGTCCATTCCTGCTGGCTGTCCCCAGAGCACAGGATGAAGCTCTGGGTTTATCCCAGCACTCGTGGGGTTCCCTCTCAGTCCCTGGCTGGGCACTCAGCTTCTCGGCTCATCCGAAGTCCCCAAATGGGGTCACTGCAGGGCTCTCCTGCCTTCTCTTGGGGAGACGCAAAGCTCTGCAGTGCGATCAGCGTCATGCCCATGGCGGCCCTGGCCCTGCTCTCTCAGCTTTGCCTCTCAGAGAACCAGCATTTCTGTCCTGCAAAGTCACTCTCCAGACTGCTCCCGAAGGTATTCATCCACCTCACTAAACAGGGGCTTCTCCAGGAAGCCCCCTGAACCCAGGCGGCATCATGCTCTTCCAGGGCACAGTACAGTGCTCTACCTTTCTGGCTGTGGATGCAGTGAAGAAAGCTCAAGCTGTGTCTGTGAAGACCCCCCCCCGCCCGGAGCCCCCCAGAACCCACCCCAGAGCTGACCACGTGGTAGCCTTGAGTCTCAGACCGTGCGCAGGGCAGGAGAGCGTATAAAGTAGGGGAGCTACCCGCATCCCCAAATCCGTGTCTCGAAGGGAAAGAACAGATAGTTCATGGGAATCAATGGAGATGCTGCACATGGCCTAGAGCCCTTGGGGACAGCGGCCTGGGGCTGCCAGGGCAGTTAGCGGTTTTGGGGGAGCAGTTTGAAAAGGAGCCTTACATAGAGCTGAAACAAGCCTAAGCCTCTGGGGCTCTCTCTGCCCAGGGCTGCTTTCAGAAGGCGCTCAAAGGGACTTAATGAATCATTACGTCCACATTTCTCCCTGATAAATGACAGTCTCACGCTCCATTACCAAATCCTGGTTGTAATATTTAATCAAAGTCTAGTTTCATGCATCAGTTGGTTTGGGAAATAATATTTATGGGTCTGGAATGCCTTCTACCTTCAGGCATATGAAAGAAGAGAATCGCTATTTTGTAGCTACCGGTCAGGGAGAAAGCAAGATGAAGAAATGCAGAATTTGGGTGCTGTTTGCTTAGTGTGTGTCCTCTCCTGGGTGTCAAGGGAGGCCAGGATGGACACAAACCAGGTTTTCTGACCCTATACCTGCCTTCCCTCGAGCCACGCCTGTGTCCAGGGCACCTCCACCACTTCCCAGAACCAAGACCTCAACTAACCCATTAGTTCAGGCCTTGCCCTCTGGAGAACCCACCCAGAGCCCCTAGCGCCTTCCCAGCCCTGTTTGTTTTCTACCCACTACCTGGGCACATACTCTATGGGCACCATGAACAAACAAGGTCCCACAGGTCCTGGACATCCTCTGGGCTATCTGGGAAGAGAACCTCTTGTTCCTCTCTAGCCACTGGTTGTTGGACATCGATCTGGCATGAGTCCTTGTGACCAGAACAAAGTGACTTTAGAGCCTCCGGACCCTGCACTCAAGAGCTTCCCATGGTAATTCCCTCCCTCCGTGGTGCTCTCCCTCCAGAGCTCTCTGTTTGAGTGACGGTGCCAAAGCCAGTCAACTCAAAGTCATGTGCAAATCCTCCCTGGCTTCTTTAATTAGTCATTCATTCACCCACTCATTCACTCTTTTGTTCCTTCCACAGATAAAGCAGGATCGCTTCCTCGCCGCCAGCATACCACGTGCTGGGACAGAGACAAACTGTGCCGGAGCCAGAAAAGGTCTCAGGGGGATTTTACCTTCCAAACCAGAGGCTCCCAAACAGATTTGGCCCACTGCCTTCCTTCCAGGAAAAAAGCCACATGAGCCTCCGGGAAACCTCCTTTAAGTGAACAAACAGGAAATACCCCCCAAGTGCATGCAAAGCTCTACTGACCCCCTGAATCATTTCAGCACCCCAGAGGGTGTGTGTGTCCCTTTTGGAAACATTATTCTAAACAGCTTTTTCAATCACCTGTCTGTGGGCTGGTGCCAGCTGGCAGGCGTAGAAAGGCCAAAACCCATAGGTACACTGCCTTAGTACTTATAGTGGCTGGTGTATGTACCAGTGGCCTCAGATAACAAGGTGGAAGAAGTCTGGTCTAAATAGTTGCTGAAACTGTTTTCTCCACCCCTGCCTTGGTCTGGGCCTCCGAGTTCTAACTGGCCCCCTACCTCCACCTCCCTCTTATACCGCTACATGCCGTCATCACACCTGTTCTACAGATCTGAAAACTAGGAGTGGGGCGGGTGGGGAAGGTCCTAAGCAGGGGCTCGGGAGGGCCGGCCTTTAGCCCCACAGAAACTAAGTTAAATGTTTTCCTTTATAAAGTTGAGTTTATTAAAGAGGAAATGTGGGCCAGAGGGTGCTGCTTTAGTGTGGCTCTATCTGGGAGGAAGATTGGGAAGAAAGAAAAGGAAACAAGGCACTAAGCAAGCCATGCACATTATACAGACGAGTTCACTTGATTCTGCCAACAACCAGGGGCCTCTTACTGCCACTCCTACTGTGTTTCGTAGACACCGAGGCTCAAAGAGGTTAAGTGGCTTGCCACAGTCACAGCTCTAAGTGGTACAATAGGGATCTCGTGGTACGGAACTGGTAGAACCCAGAACCCCTGACTTTAGTCTTACTTGATGCAGTCTGTGAAGTGGCTGCTGACTTCATCTCCGGCAGTGTGTGGAGGAGAGTGCCTGGGTAGCCATGACTAAATTTCCCCATAAAACAAGTGCTTTTTCTGATGTGGACGGATCCATGCAGATCTCTGTGAAATATGAATGTCTTGTCTGTCAAAGCAGTCTGAAATATGAATGTCCTGGTTTGGGGGTGGGGGTGGAGTGCCAGATACACTAGAGTTGCTTGCGTCACTTCAACCTGAGCCCAGCCCGTGGCCTTGCGGAGGATGCAGAGTTGTCAGTACAGCAGGCCCCGGGCTGCCCTGGGCTGTCTCCTCTCTGGGCTGCATAAAGGGTCAGTCCAGTGAGAAGGGCAGGTTGCAGGCTCCTCCCCAAGGCAGGCTTGGGTGCCCCCTCCGCAGCTTCCTCTCTCATTAGGATTTCTCTGACAACCCCCAGGATTTACAACGTGAAATGTTTCCATTTCTCTGACATGATGTCTCCGCTTCAAAGCGCCCAGCGCCTGCCCTCCGGAGCCCGGAATGGAGGTGATTTGGAGAGGGAGACAAATGAATCAAGGGGCTGACACCCATCCCTTTCTTTCCCCCTAATACATCTGTTTATTATTGAACAGGGGCTTGCCGGTTCCGTGATGAATTGTCTTCTTCTCCGTAGCTGTCCCCAGACCGAGGCCAGGCCCAAATGTCTTCCCCCAAGCATCTGCTTTTGATCTCTGGCCCTTTTAAATCTCGGGTGAAAATCTTAAGCCTGACGGGTCTGAAAGGCACTGGAGCAGCACTGGGCGCTTTAAACCCGCTGAGCGGATCATCTGGGTTTCCTCGGGGGGCACCCTGGGGACCCCTTGGGAAGGCTGAGGCTGAGCCTGGGCCCCTTCTGCAATGATGCAGATCCCACTTTGGGCCTGTCCAGAGCAGGGGGTGGGTCCTGGGCCACTGTGCCAGGATAGTGGGATGCAGGCCTGCTGCTACCAGGAACAAGATTATGCCTGGTCCCCATCTTTAGGAAAAGTTAGTCCAGCCTCCTCACTCCCCAATAGAGGTGCAGGCCCTTCTGCCTGCGCCCCCTCTTGACTCACATCTGGATGACTTTTACCAAGTGGGAAGGCCGCGAGACAGATGTGGCAGGGGGACAGAGCCCACCTGCAGGCCTGGTCCTGATTCCACCTGCCCACAGTGTTGCCTAGGGGCCCCGCCCAGGGCACAGTCCCTGCCTGCCCACAGGGTCCTCGCATCTTCCCTGAGCCACCCTGGGGCTGTGGAACCCTTGGAATGGGGGCTTTGCTGTCATCCTGAATTCAGCTCCATTGCACCCTGGATCCCCAAATACAGTCTCACTCTCTGGAGCACTGTGTCTCTCACCCTTCTCTCCGTCCCCAGCACACACCTGTCCCCTCAGGAGCCCGCAGAACAGCTAGGCGGGGGCTGGATGAGGGGTTGATGGAATCCTTCCAACAGCCTTCAGCCACCTGAGCCCTGCATGGAGGAACAAGAAGAAGCTGCCCAGAGAGTGCAATACCACATCTGAACGGGAGCCAAGCACCGGGGCCACTTCCTGCCACTTCTCCAGCCTCCCCGCTCCCCTTCCCTTCCCTGGGACCAAGGCGCAGCCTCATCTCCAGACTGGATGAAGGACAGATGTGTGGGGTTGTGACAGGCACAGGAAGCGACTTGTGGATGTTCAAGGCGCAGCAGGAAGAGGACTCTGAGAACTCGAATCTCAGGTGAATGGGGGACCTGGGGGCTGCGCCCGAAGTCCTGGTTTTGATGGATGAGAAGCGACACAGGAGCTAGGAAGGGCAGAGCAATGGGAGCCTCAGAGAAGCAGTGCAGTGGGCGGGCAGGGTGAGCAGTAGCTCTGGGGCAGTCAGAGAGCTGTGGAGGTGCACGAGGCGGTCCCTGTGCCTGAAGGCCCTGGGAGCTGCACCCCTCAGCTCCCTGGGTGCTGTTTGATTGGGGAAGCGGAGAAGTCTTCCCGCCCCTGTTGCGCTGCTCCCTACTCTAGGAACTTGAAGAATCCTTCAAGTCTGTTTAGGATTCTCTCCTCTGCTTAGCACTCACGGATTCATTCAAACGATATTCAACAGGGTCCTAGGTGAACTCTGGGGAAGAACAGATGGCTGGAGACAGTGCAACATCCCACGGTCCCCACGGCGGCAGCAGGGGACCGCCAGGGGACCTTCCCAGGAAGTGGACTGCAGCCCTTGAGCTGCCCGCACGGGCTCTTGGCTCAGCACTGATGTGGCCTAAGAATCTGGTCCACAACGGCCTCATGTGGCTGCATTCTCTCATCCTGCGGACATTTCTGAAGCCGTGTCCATGGAGGGGCTTGAGGTTGGGGATGTGCGTGTGGCTTGTCTCTAGGCTTCAGCTCTCTTCAACATGGGATCATTTTGGTAGGAGAGACAGTGCAGGGGAAGGCTCTATCCCTTACTCTTGTTAGACTCAAGTTTCACCCCCTGCACTGCAGATGGTCCCCTGAGCCCTGCCAGAGTAACTCCTGAGCACAGGGAAGGAATAAGTCCAAAGCGCCCGCCAGGTGTGGGCATCCTCTAACACTAAACTCAAACAAAAACAAACCAGGTTATCACAACATACCTGTTTTACAGGTTTGTTTGGAAACCTGGGTAAGGTGTTTTTTGTTTTTTGTTTTTTTGCTTTTGGGTCACACCCAGCAATGCTCAGGGGTTACTCCTGGCTCTTCACTCAGGAATTACTCCTGTTAGTGCTCAGAGACCATATGGGATAACGGGATTGAACCCAGGTCAGCTGTGTGCAAGGCAAACACCCTACCAGCTGTACTATCGCTCCGGCCCCAGTTTTCTTTCGTTCTTTTTTTAAAATCATCAGTAAGTTATTTATAGTAGTGCCATAGAAGTGCTGCTATAAAAATGTGCCAGGGACCCTGCCAGGCATGGGTCACAGAGCAGCGTCTGGTTCCGACCTTCAGGGGCTTCCTGTGTCTGCTGTGGAACCAGTTACAAATAAGTTATTTATATTAGGAGTGGAAGGAGCAAAGTGACCAGGAGCAGAGGATGAGGGCTTGGGGGAGGCAGGAGGTCAGCGGTGGGCTGTTAGGGTTACATTATCTCAACATTCCTGTAAGGACCCGATTTTTACTAGGAGTTGAGCAGAGTCAGTGGAGACTCTTGAAGGAAGCAGAGTGAATGGAGTAGACGTCATGCTCCACCTGGTTGCTGTGTGACCCCACGGGGAGGTAGTGGGACCCACACATCCGGAATGGAGATCTGGAAGAAACCAGCACTTGCCGGTATAGCGAGCATGGCAGAAAGGTGATTTTCAAGGCTGACGCTGAAGACCCGAGGCCTGGACAACCAGCAGGAAGGAAAAACCTTTCCTGAGTGGGAAAGCTCGGCTGAGACCCAGACAAGGATGTGATGAAGGGAAATCCATGGTTTTAAGGTTATTACAGAAGGAAAATGCACTAGCTGTGTGGAGAGGCTGGCTGGCCGCTGGCTCCCTGAGCCCAGAATCCAGATGAAGACAAAATCCAAAGATATGCACACAGATGCCATCCACACAGAACAGCCCCAAGGAGAGACAAGAGCTGGAGCCCAGGGACGCTTCCAGGTGAGAGACTGGGGAGAGGGGACCCTGCTAAGAAGACTGAGGGAGTGCCCAGAGAAGCGGGAGAGAAGCAGAGAGTGGGCAGTGCTGTGGGAACAAGGAAGGAAGCGTGCTGAGAGGCCGAGGAGATAAGGCACAGGAACGTTCTGGGATCAATCACTGTGCAGGATGGTGAGGAGTGATAACAGCTGAAGGAGGCATCTTGGCCTCGGGGAGGAAATGGAGCCATCATCGACATGCAGCCGGCTCTGGCTCCCGGAGGGCAGCACGCGGCAACAGCAGGCAGGAACCCAGACTCGGCCCTGAGCAGCCTGGGAAGTGCAGAGCCACATGCAAAGCTGTGAGAAGCTGGCAAGGGCGTTTGGGAAGCCAACAGAAGAGCCGTGGGGGAGCTGCGGGCTTAGCTCTCTGCTCCTGTGGGACCTCAATGCAAGCACCCACCGAGCCCAGGCGCTCGTATCAGTCATACAAGGTGAGCAGTGTAGGACCCTTCTCCTGAGTACCCCAAATGGTCATCTGCCCAGATGACCTTTTGCCTGGGACACCTGTTGGTTCTGAGGCTCCCCAGGAGTGATATAGCCACTGAATTCTTGATTATTTCCTGTGGCTCCATGTCGTTCAGCGGTTTACCCACACTACTCTCAAACACCTACAAAATGATTTATTTTCTATTGATTATACTCTGCATCCCAGCTCCAGCTTTACCTGGGACCAAGCTTTTTGGGGCCTTTCAGGGCTGGGCAGAGGGAGGGTCAGCAGGTGGACCATGGAGTCAAGGACAAGCCTCTGCCTGTTTGCTGAGGGCTTCGGGTCAGCCACATCTTATCTGAGCGTAAACTTAAGCATGTCACTCCAGCTCTTGGGGCTGCCTTGAAGATCACCTGAGAACGTGTGGGAAGGTACCTCTGGTACCTAGAAAGGGCCTCAGGGGTGTTAGCCGCTGTTCCTGACAGGAGTACACAGCTCAACACCCACAACAGCCAGGCTGCTCCTTTGTCCTGGCTTCCAGGAAGCCGGGCTCCTGGGAGCCAGATCAGAGCTAACGTGCCCCCATCAGCAATCAGGAATTAGAGCATCTAACGTGCTACTGAAGCCCATTTTACCCTTTGGATAAGGAGCACTGCAGGCAGGCAGGGGTCTGGAGGCTAACAGGCTGCCTGGTCAGGAAAGGAGCCTTTGCAGGAATGCAGGGAATTTGGGGTGAATTAGGAAAAGGAGCAACATCCAAGTCGGTCGATACCACTAAGTATCTTGATACTCACCAAGTGGAGGCAAAGGAGGAAGAAAAGGAAGATGGACTAGGCCTTTCCTTGGGCTTCCCCAAAGGGAGGGAGATCAAGACACAAGCTGATGTCCAGTGAGAGAGCACTGAGGAGTCGGGATGTGGCACACACAGCTCTCAAGAGCACGTTGAGGAGCTGTTGGAGCAACAGGAGGCCCCAGCCAGGAAGCTCCCCCCACCCTCCCCTCCGCCCGCCCCTGCGAAGACGACAGGCTTCTCCCTGTGTGGAAGGAGGATGCTTCTTTTGAAGATGATTTGGTCGATTGTTTTGAGGGTCTGTGAATGTTTCTGCCATTCTATCAAATCACACCCAACAGGACTAGTCTACGTCCCGATGTGGGGAGCAGCGGGGGAATGACTGGATCCCAGTACCATTCAGAGTAAGGGAAACTCAAGATTCCATTTATTATTTGTGGTTTCTCTCTCAAATCTTCCACTTTTAAAGCCATTTTGACAGAGTATACAGAAGAAATATGCCAAAATCCTACGTTACAGCTGGATGGCAACATGAAGCCAGTGCCCACATCAAGAGACCGAACATTATTAGTCCTCCAGAAGCAAGTTTCCCCAAGCGTAACCACTATCCTGGCTTCTAAAGCCATTGATTAACTTTGCCTCTTCTAAAACCTTTATATGAATGGGATTGTGCAGTGTGTATTCTTCTGCATTATGGAGACTTAAAAAAAAAACAACAACAACCATCCATGTTATTATATGTGGGATCATCACAGGATTGCAAGTCGCTGCAGCTGTTCTCATGATTTTAGCAGTCCTGGGAGAACAGATCATAACCTTTCCCTGCTACTATTGATGGGTCTTGGGGCAGCTTCATTCTCAGCTAGTACAAAGAGTGGCATGTATGCTTTTTCATGTATGCCTTGGGTGAAAGATGTTTTCAGCTAGGAATGGGAACCCTGGGGTCAAAGATCTACTTAGGGCGTGGCCATAGTGGCTCCTGCCGGTTCTCCCCAGAACAACACTCCTGTGTCCACTTGCAGATTGGGGAGCCCCAGGTGGGAAAGAGATTTCCCCAAGGAGAATCAGTAAGGCAGCAGGAAAGAGAGCCCGCCATCACTGTTGGTTCTGCAAAGACTCTGGGGACTACCCCAATACCCTGTGATGGGCACCAGGGGCACAAGCAGGACCACAACCAACCAGAAAGTCAGGCGAGAGGAGTCCCAGGCAATAGAAGGGCTTCCATGAGGTTTGAGGCCCCCATTGTCTCCTCCACAACCTCACCTCTCTGAGGATCCTCTGGCTGTGCAAGGAGTCTATAATCGTATCCTAGAGCGTGCGAGACACTAAAGAGCTTCTGGACACAATGAGCTCTGGAAGCTCCTCTCGCCTCCAAGGTAGAAACTCCAGGGTAGAAACTGTTTAGGGGATTCCCAAAGGAGAGGAACTTGAGTTTCAGTAGGCATTCTTTATCACAGCCTAGCCTGACGCCCATGCCCTAAGTCAAGGGTCTTCGAGGGTGAGTGGACGGTGTCACTCACTCAGAGGCAGGGCCCCGAAGCTGCTAGAGCATGGCCCACCTCATCTTTGTGAATACCGCAGTGAGCTGTGGAGCAGGGGGGAAGCACACCCGCTTCCAAGTTCAACAAGCCTGATGCCTGGCCCTGGTGCCCCGGGACCCCCTCCCACTGCAGTCAGAGAAAGGCTCCTTGTTCTGTGGAAGCCGGGCAGCAGCTTCCACATGCCACTCCCTGTGCCCAGCTGTTTTTCCCGGCAGCAAATGAGCTGTTCCAGATGCCACCTTGTCCAGGCTCCACTTCCCTGCCCATCTTCAGGGCCAGGGAGCGAGAGAGTGGGAGACAGCATGTGCTCGCTTTGACTGTCCACATCCCCACTGAGGGCTGTGGTTTATGTCGTGGGGTGACAGGAACAGAAAGCTCTTGGATGATGCTCATGCTGATGGGGATCCAGAGGGGAGGGGTGGAGGTGGAAAGCAACTTTCCTATTCTCTCCCCCTGCCTCGTATCAGCATTTGCCTTTCTTCTGGACAGCTCATATTCCCCCATTCTGGGACTTGCCCCAGCAGCGGAGAGGCTCCCTGGGACCTTGGCCTCAGACGCTCCAAGGAGCCAGGGCTGGGCGCCGGCTCCAGGCCAGAGGTACACTCTGATCTCCAGCCCCAAACCACAGGCCGTCCCTGCACCTGTCAAGTGTGACTCTCACAGCCCTACCAGCGCCTCCAAACAAGCTATCTTTATGAAATGCAATGACGGCTCGTCGTGTATAAAATCACACCTCCCCAGGAAGGAACTCACTCAGGGCTGCCGCACAAAGGGACATTCAGAGGCTGGCCAAGGGCAGCCGGGGAAGCTTGGCCCTGGGCCCGGAGGGGAGAGAGGATGGGGTACTTTTGGGCTCTGGGGTTACAGACAAAACGGTAGGCTATGGGAGGTAGGAGTGGGGGTTATGGAGGCTCAAAGTTAACAAAGAAATTCTGGATTCAGTCAGAGAGTGCATCCTACTTCAAGTTCCTGGGGGGCCCAGTGCCACATTGGCATAGCCTAAATACCCCCATGATGCAGGAATCAGCTGGTGGGGAGAAGGAGGTACAAAGAGGCCTCAGGCATCAGAGCCTACTTCCCCAAATTTGTGGTGAGCTTGGGCAAAGGCAATCTGTGGCAGTCTATGGTGTCTGGGGTGTTGTCAGTTGTCCGGTCTGTGTTCTGCCTGCTGGCTGAGCTGAGTCTCTTGAGGCGCTACTACCTGGTGTGGGGAAGGCAGCGCTGTGGCTGGATCACCGGATTCTGAGCCTGGGAGTGGCTCTTCTTGAGCAATAAATTCCATCTTTTCTGGCAATCAGCTTCCTCAACTGGAAAGCGGGGAGCCTGGCAACTCACTCAGAGGCTTAGTGACGCAGGTGGGCAGGGGAGTCCAGGAAAGAGGAGCGAACCTCAGCTGTACCCAGGGTCCTTCCTTCTTCCTGCATCCGGGGGTTCAAGGTAAGTGGCAATACCAACTCCACTCCCAGTAAAAAGAAAGTCACACACACACACACACACACACACACACACACACACGCACACAGAGTATAGAGGAAGGTGTGAGGTTTCTGGTGCCTGGGCTATGTGGAAGAGGTAATGGAGAGTGTCTCAAAAAGCACGTGGAGGGGCAGAGATAGTACAGGGGTTAAGGCACTTGCCTGGTATGTGACTGACTCCAATTTGATTGCCAGAGTCATATGGTCTCTGGACATGGCCAGACACAGCCTGGGAGGTCCCTGAGCACTTCTGATGTGGTTCTAGATGTGGTTCTAGAGAACCCCAGTGTCACCAACGGCCCCAGGCAATCCCTGACACCACAGGGCCTGAGCAGCACTGCGTCGTCCAACCCTGAATTGAAGCCCTACCCTGGTTAGCTAAGTATCACTAGGCAGGATTCCAGGTCTCTTGAGCACCACTTGTTAGCACCCCAAATAAAACAAGCACACATAGAGCGCCTGCTGTGTACTGAGCATGGCTTTAAACTAGGGTACTCAGACAGTATAGCGGGTAAGCACTTGCCTTGCACACGGCTGACCCAAGCTTGATATCCGACACTATGTATGGTCCTCCAAGTCCACCAGGAGTGATCTCTGAGCACAGAACCAGGATTAAGCCCTTGGAGTGATAGTTCTGCAGCCCTGCACACGGCTGACCTAGGTTCAATCTCCAGTATGCCATATAGTCCCCTGAACACTACCAAGAGTAACTGCCCCCCAAACAAAAAAAAAAAAACAACCAGTTGGGGTATTCAGCACACAATTCAGCCTACATCCTGCCCTCCTGGACCTTACAGTGTCTTACATGTGAGGGGTGTGAGCCGCTGACATGCGAGCGAACTCTACAACATGTTACCGGCCTTTAACTACACAAAGGGGCCAATGGAGTGGACACAGTAGAGCTACCATTGTCAACACTGTGTCCTGGAGAAGGTTTGGACAGACCCATAGGAAGGAGCTGAGGTCAGGCTGTGCCTCTTACACAGGACTGTACATGACAGGCTTAGGTGCCCGCCTGAGCCAAGGGGCTAAGACACAAGGGGCTAAGACACAAAGGAGACACAAGGAAGCTGCTGCAGAGGTGCAGAGAGGAAGCGGACGCTGATCAGAGGAAGAGGGCTGAGGCAGCTGAGCAGGTGGGCCCACTGGCCCAAGTCTGCCTTAGAGAAGGCAGCAGTGAACAGTCCTCATGGGGGCGATCTCTAAGCCTGAAAGTAAGTCGCTCATAGGTGGGTCTGAGCAAAGACTTTTCTTGAAACCCCATTGGAAGGGAGCTAGAGAGCCTGTGGGCTTTAGTCGAGAGCACAGCACCCGGAAGGAAGGCTAGGTCTGGAGTGAGGCCCCAAGAAGCGCAGCAACCACATCTCAGAGCCTCTGTCCACTACTTTCCCCCACCTGCCTCCCTCCCTCCCCCCCCTCCTGCCTCCCCTCCCTCCGCAGTTGCTGTAAGGATTCAAGCAATGCTGCTGTGCCCGAGAGTGCTCAGTGGGCCGAGGGCACACTCTGCACACAGGAGGCCTGAGTGGGGAACTCCCGCACAGCAGGCCCCTGATGGACGCTGGGAAATCACCTGTCATCAGGACTGGGAGGGACTTGCTGTGCTTCTCATTCAGCCCTACAGCACCTTTGGTCCACACATCCCACACACAGTCACCAGGATGCAATAGAGATCCAGATCCATGCCCACAACATGAGTCAGGTGCTCTCGTGAGAGGAACAATTCCTGGCACTCATCCCAGAAACCTCCGGAGCAGCCAGAGATATGACTGACTCCAATGGATGGAGGGAACCAAGACAGACTTTCTGGAAGAGGTGATAAAGAGAAGAAAAACACAGACCTTGGATAAGGAGTGGTGTGTGTGTGTGTGTGTGTGTGTGTGGTGAGAGAGAGAGAGAGAGAGAGAGAGAGAGACGAGAGAGAGAGAGAGAGAGAGAGAGAGAGAGAGAGAGAGAGAGAGAGGCTGGGGATGGTGGTGCCGAGGGTGTTGTGTGTGAAGGGTGAAGGGCATAAGACCATTCCAGAGGAAGCCCCGTGATGCTGGCTGTGGAGGGGAGAGGCCTGCTACAGTCAGCTGGCATGGTGCTTTCACACGAGACCAAGCCTCCAGGAGTGCCTTCATCCCATGAGGGTCCAAGCAGGGATCCTACAGACTCCCGCCCATTAGCTGAGATCCAAGCATCTGGCAGAAAAGCATTGGCACCTCATGTAAACTGCTTCTTCTTACTGTCCCCAGAGACCACAGGGCACGACTTCTAAGGCCTAAGTCATGTCCATTCCTGTGTTTCTAAACAGGTGACAGCAACGTTCAAAGATCTGAGTTTTCACCCTTGGTGGTGGCTCCACGCTCAGATTGGGCCAGGGTCCAAGCTGGGGCGGGGCTAGTACCTAAGCCAGGACTGGGACCCAATGTGTGAGGAGGGTTCAGCCTGAGACTTCGCAGCATTTTCATCTGCACACTTGACTAACCATCACCCACGGGGGTCACCTGCTCTCTCAGGCCACGGGCTAAGAGCAAAAAGAAAGCAGAAAGCGTGGGAGTGGGCCCCAACGAGTCAGAAACAGACTTGAGGAGTTCTATTCAACCTTTTATCCTGCATCAAACCCACCGTCGCCCCGATGGCCCTGCCTGCCTGTCCCATAACATTTACAGACAATCATAAAAGGGAGGCTAATGGCGGCAATTACAACGGAAGGACTGGTTTAATGAATATTAAACAGCTTTGAACATCAAAGTATTGACTGAAGTGGAAACCTAATCTCTCCTCCCAGCCCCTTCCATCCTGCAAAAGGACAAGGCAGATGGCCTGGCCCTCTGAGGGGCTGTCGCCAACAATCTGCAGAAGTCACCAAGTGGCACTTTGAACCAGCCCTTCTACCTGAGGCTGCCCCAGAGATCAAGGGATCTGCCACTAGCCTCCCCATGAGGCCACCAGAAGGGGTGGGGGTAGGGAAGCAGTGCAAGCCACCTCCCGTGAGCCTGGAGCCCACGAAGAGCAGATGGGCTGCCCCTAGAGGGATATGTGTTTCGGGGACTCCTGAAGGAAAAGCTCAGCTCCACAGGAGTGGGCAGCGGGGACTCCTGCAGGAAAAGCTCAGCTCCACAGGAATGGGCAGCGGGGACTCCTGCTGGAAAAGCTCAGCTCCACAGGAGTGGGCAGTGTGCCCCTCTCCAGCCCCCTTCTCCCCCAGTCCTTGCAGGCCCTTCCTGGGCTCTGCTGCAAGTTCTCTGCCTCCAGGAGGGGCAGCACCGAGCCACCTGCAGAACTCCACTGCTCTGTCCAGACATTCGGGAACTCCAACCAATCAGCCCCGCATGAAGGGGTTCATGATCTGATGGTGGAAATAAGACAGGAGAGGGCAGTGCTGATGGAGAGTGGGGGTAGTGGGAGTCAGGTCAGGAAGGTGCCACGAACAAGGCAGGGCTGGGTTCTTGACGAGCCCAGGGACCAGTTAAGAGAAGGGCAGTCTCTGAAGTTAGGGCCCTCTGAAGACGCCTGGGTCAATCAGGAAGGCTTCACTGAGGTGGTGTCCCTAGAGCTGGCCACAGAGAGTCTACTGAGCTACGGGTGCAGGGGCACGCAGGAACAAGCAGCCCTTCTCCCCCACTCCCAGGCCCCACTACCTCTGTCACTCCACCAGGTACCCACATGCATCCGCCATTTGTAAGACTGACTAGAAGAGCCCCTAGCCACTTACTGATGGGTGCAAGAGGGATGAGAAGGGAGAGGGGGTGCAGTGGGAAGGGTTTGGGGGTGGAGGGAGAGCTGAGGTGAGACAGGGAGGGGAGGGATGCGGTGGTAGTGGGAGGGATGTGGAGTGAGGGAAAGGCGAGGAGGGAGGGGAGGGACGGGAGGAGGGTGTGGGAGAGACGTGGAGGACAGTGGGTTTGGGAGAGGAGGGGTGAGGAGGTGGATGTGAGAGGGATGAGGAGGTGTGTGGGAAGGGAGGAGTGGAAGAGGGGAGGGAGGAGGCGAGCGAGGTGAGGAGGGAGGGAAGGGGCAGAGTCACAGTATGATGGTTCCCACGGTGGTGGAGTGAACATGCAGGTCACCCCGTGTTTCAGCTAGGGGGCAGGGAGAGGTGACTTTCCCTCCCCAGAGTCCTCGGCAGGTCACACCAGACCTTTGCAGCCTGACCCCAGCGACTCCCTGGCTTTGCCCAGAAGCCACACCAGAAGCTTCCAACTTACTTGGCCTAAGGCCCCCTTTCGGGATCAGAACCATACTGTGTCCCCCTGGAAGTCTCCCTTCAGCAAGCAGACAGCAAGAGCCCACAGTGGTACCTGAAGCAATTACTTCTGCTCCCCCCCCCCCCGCATGGTTCCAGGACCCCCTGGGGTTGGTAGCACCACATTGGGGGAACATCGCTCAGGCCCCTATAGGCCACCTGCGTCCTCCCCACCCCTAGAACCCACCTGCGTCCTCCCCCCCCCCCGCCCAGAACCCAGCACGCCAAGGTTTGATTTGTAATCTTTGTCTTATTTTAATTAATTTGAATTTAAGTAACCACCTGCGGCTGGTGGCTACCATGCAGACGGGCACCGTTCCAGTCATAAATTCATCATGGCTTTCAACCGGGCCAGGCTTTTCCACGCCTCTGGGCCTTGGCACCCCTGACTGCCTCCTCTGCTTTCAGATGATTCTGGACTAGCAAGTGCCCCTAGCAGCTCTCTGTGCCCCTGCCCAGGCCTCCCCTGCCCCGCGTCCCCTGTGGGCAGTGCTGTGAGCTGTTAGCTCGTGATGCTTCTCAGGGCACTTTCTGAAGGTGCGCCGTGTCGACCCGGGGCCTCTGCACCTCACTCCTGGGCTTGTGACGGCGCTGCTCCTGGGGCTTCTGTATACCTATGCCTGGGCTTGTGCACCCCTAGCCCGGGCCTCGTGCACACCTCTGGCTGGGGCTGTGATCCCCATATTCTGAGCTGTACCCCCATGCTCAGGTTGTGCTTTGCCTCCCTCTCCATGAGCCTCGAGGCTCCTCTGGGCCAGCATGAAATTCGGTGAAGAAGCCTGGGCTGGTTTCTGGGGCAGCGAGAGAGAGGAGCTGCACGGAGGGAAGACGCCGAGTGGCTACTTTCACTCTGTGTCCCAGGCCAGGGAGGCTTCTGTGTGGCAGGACGGCAGCTGCCGGGCTCTGAGACCATCCTCTGCAGCTGAAGCCTGGCCTGACTGTGCCCCCGGGGACTCAGCTGAGGGCAGGTGAGGTGTTGCTGCCCCAAACACACACACACACACACACACACACACACACACACACGCACGCACACACACACACCTCTCCATCACCGTAAATGAGGAACGCACACGCACACACACACACACACACACACACACACACACACCTCTCCATCACCGTAAATGAGGAACGCACACGCACACGCACACACACACACACACACACACACACACACACACCTCTCCATCACCGTAAATGAGGATGGCTGCTAAGTCCTGTGTGAGGCTGAAGACTTCACACCCAGTAAATATTTATTGATGGCTTTACCCCTGGTTAACCCTGCTGAGCCAGACTCCAGCCTCTGCCTGTTCTCCCGTGTCCCAGGCCCTGTTCTCCTGTTGCAGGACCCAGGCCTCTCTCCCTTCAGGAGCTCATGCTGGGGAAGGAGAACAGTAGCTAGGCGCCTCCCAAACCCAACATGAACACGAGTAGCCAGAGGCGCACAGAAGTTGTGACAAGGCACTGGGAAGAGTTGAAATGAGGAAGGCTTCCTGGAGGAGGAGGTATCAGAAGCATACCTGGAAAGATGAGGTGGAAGGAGGTGGTCTGGGTCAGGGTCAGAAAGGCCATGGAGAGAAATGGAAATGGGGTGAACAAAGAGTGGGATGGGGGGAACTTAGGGTCGAGGCAGGAGGAATTAGGAGGAAGGTCGGCAAGGACCCCTGGCAGAGGCTCTTGTGTTGGACACTGACCGGGAAGAGCTGAGGCCCAGGACCGGGAAGAGCCTCACCTGTGTGGTGTCTCCCTGCCAAGGCCCGGGCTTTGCTTGGCCCATAAAGACACTCCTGTCTCATGTCCCCAGATGACCCTTCCGGGAGGTAAATACAGGCCCCCCACTTTATAAAGAAGGCTCACCAAGGCGCAGGGGATACTTTGGTCATTAGCTGGCTGTCATGCACCCAGCAGGGATAGTGGGACCTCGAGCTGTCCCGAGTCCAGGAGAACAGGGGTCCAACTTGGGACTCAGAAGTTATATGACAGCTCCAGAACCCGAGCAGCTGAAGACGCGCGCCACTGCACACGAGCAGAACAGGCCAGCCTGGCTCTGGTGAGTGGCCAGTGACCAGAGTCCCCAGCTGGTCAGGGGAAGCTGCTGGTGCCAATACCTTGCGCCATCTGTCATTTCGTTTCTCTCGGGCAACAGGCATGAGGGGATCTGGGAGCTCTATCCATCCTGCCAGGTATAGCGTCTTCCAGCAACAGAGATGGCCTGGCCCTGCCTCAGGCTCAGAATCCATGTCTACACCTGAGCAGCAGCGGTGCGGGCACCCAAGTGTGGCTCCCAGAACACAAAGGTTCCAGGCACAGAAACTGGCTCTCCAGGCGGTGACACTGACCAGCAGTGGGGACGCCAGGACCCAGGTCACCTCAGCCAACACAGTCCTGCTCACTGGAGAGACTTGGTTCCACCAGGAGGCCGGGTCACTCACTCCTGCTGGCCATCCCACGGCTGCTCCCAGGGCAGCAGATGGGCACCGGATTCTGATTCCTCGAGCACCTCAGCCAGGTAACCATAAATTGGGGGAGCCCAGCTCTCTCAGAGAAGTGAGAACAACTTCAACAATTGTCGTGTTCCATTCTGTTGTATACTGAGAAAGCATAAGTTTTAGGGGACCTTGCGGCCACGTAAAGTCAATGCCAGATTTCTTAGGGACAGAATGTCCTAGAACCACCTGCAGGTCATGTCAGGGCACATGGGCCTGGTTCTGGGTGCGACACACCTGGGGTCTCGGGGCTCCTCGCCTTCCTCCTACAAAGTCACTGTGAGGAGCCAGGGGCAGGGCTTATAGGGAGCAGCACACATCTTGCATGTGTGAATCAGTGTTCCGAGTACCTGTGAGTGTGACCCCATACAGATAAATGAAAAGTCTTTTTTTAAGTGTTTTCTTGGGGGTGCTGTGGAAGCCGGAGGATCTCAGTGTGCTCTGTGGTCCCCAGACAAGATGTCAAGGACCTGCCTTCACTGCAGTGGGAAGAGGCTCGTGCCCCAGGTGAGCTGAGTGCAGGCACACAGCATTAAGCGCCTTTGAACAGAGGGATCTGTCCACATGAGCTTCGGAGACACGGATCTTGCCTGCAGAGATGTCTGGCAGGATCTTTGTCAAATGTGAACAGCAGTGACGCCCTAGATGAATTTTGTCGTTTGCAGTCTACGCCTCTTCTAAGATTACTTACTCTACCCTTAGGCATAGCAGCACATTTTTAAGAGGAGGAAAAGAGAACAAGAGAGAATTCAGGAATCTGATCACTAGCTTGGTGAACACAGGAAGATCACAAGGTCTTCAGAGGACCAGTTTCCCACCCATCAGAGGCTCACAACTCTTCCCTGTACCCCCGGCTCCCACCCCCCCACCTGTACCAGGTTTGCTACTGTTAGAGAATCAAAGAGAGGCTGTGAGGTTCAGCTCTGACGCTGGTCCCTTGACCACCTCTTCTCTCCCATTTCCCATGTCCTACAACCTGCTCAGCCTTGCTCTGACCCTTTCCCTATATGCTCTGCAATGAAAACAGGCTTTGGACAATGGTTCTGTCAACTGCAGCTTCTCCACGGAGCACAGAACTGCATGGCACAGATGGAAATAGGCCGGAGTGAGGGACGCTGTCCAGTCCCTCTGGTCCACCCTGTGGACCACCCTGTGGACCAGTCCCTCTGGTCCACCCTCCAGTCTCGCCCCCACTCTGCCTTTGCTCCTGACATGCTTTGTGCTGGTCAGGTGCTGAATAATCACTGAGGTGTGCCAAGTATTCCTGAAACATTCTCATTTTAACAGTAGGAGGTAGGTTCAGTCATTATCCCCATTTGACAGGTGAGAAAACTGAGATAGGAGATGTCTGTTCTTCTTGGGATGGACTTCCCAGAGCCTGAAGTTCCTCCGAGGACATTTCTGACATTCTGGGTCAGTGACCACTCCTTCTAGCCCTTTAGACCTGCTGTCTTCCTACTACTACCTAAACCAAAGCAGGAGTGATTTGCCAACCGGGCACCAGGATGGCCCTGGGAAGTTGAGAGCATCCAATCACTGAGATGTGAAGGATGAATGTGTGGGGACCCCTCAGTCACAGAGTCTCATGCGGTGGCTGTCCCCTTCTTACAGAAACCTGGCCACGGAGCAGCACTGTGGGATGGACACGGAGGCGGACAGACATCTCAGGAGCCTTCCGGGGAAGTGGCTGTTTTCCCTCCCCTTGTGCCTGGGTCCGAGCAGCCTCCACACCCAGCCTCTGCCATCTTGCTGGCCCCAATATACATCCTATGCCCATAACTCTGCTCACGATTGATTGTAGCTGAACCGAGACAGTGCCGCTCAGGGCACAACACACTGCACACACTCAGGCTTCCAGTTCCTGGGTGAGGAACGGCAGGGAAGTAAACGAGCAACACCCAGCCTCATCTTCCAGAGACTCCCAGTGGAGCACACTGCAAAGATTCATCCTCAGATCACAGCAGACACAATGTAGAAGCCACAGAGACACCCACCAGGCCCAAGAAGTGAAAATAGTAGCATGGAAGATTCTACAGTACCAACCAGCTTTGGAAACTCTCATGAAATGATGCTAAAGGCATTGTGATGAGTATTTATTTTGAGCTCCAAGGAATGGTGGACAGCAGTCAGGAAAGTAAGAGATGGGAATAAAATAAAACGCAATCAGAAGTGACAGAAGTGAAGAGTATGGCAGATGAAATAGAAGCTCAACAGGAGGCCTGAGCAACCCAATAACAGCAGCTGAGGAAAATATCAGTGAGCTCCAAGAGGAGAGGAAACACCAGAAGATGGAAAATCTGAAAAACAGCGAACAGAACACCAGAGAGCTATGGGACAAATTCAAGAGGCGCAATATCAGGACCATGGTGCCTCTGAGGAACATGGAGGCAAACCTGATGAAGCACCACTAGTTAAATCACAGATAAGAATTTCTTAGAGTTGAGTGTAGGCATCCAGATCCAAAAAGCCCTGAGGGAGGGGCGGGCGGCGCGATAGCCCAGCGGGTAGGGCGCTTGCCTTGCACAGGTTCGATCTCCAGCATCCCATATGGTCCTCCAAGCACCGCCAGGAGTAATTCCTGAGTGCAGAGCCAGGAGAAACACCTGAGCATTGCCGGGTGTGACCCAAAGAGCAAAAAAAAAAAAAAAAAAGGCCTGAGGGTTCTAGCAAAAAAATAGATCCAAATAGAAAAATTCCAAGATACATTATCATCATAGCACCAAAAGTCAAAGACAGACAGACAATATCTTGAAGGCAGCAAGATAAAAGGAACTTACACACAAAAAAAGCCCATAAGATTCACAGCAGGTCTATCAAAATAGACTTTATGAGCCAGAAGAGAATGTGAGCAAAGTGAAAAAAAAAAAAACCAAAACTCAATGAAATGAACACCTCACCAAGAATACAGCTAGATTATCATTCAGAGCTGAAGGAACGGTACAAAGCTTGTTCATGAGGACAAGCAACAGCTGAGAGAATTCATGACCTTGAAACCTGCCTTTGGGGCTGGAGCGATAGCCCAGTGGGTAGGGCATTTGTCTTGCACGTGGCCAGGCTATGCTGGTCAGGTTTGATCCCAGGCATCCCATATGGTCCACTGAGCACCGCCAGGAGTAATTCCTGAGAGCAGAGCCAGGAGAAACCCCTGAGCATTGCCGGGTGTGATCCAAAAAGAAAAAAAAAAAAAACCTGCTTGCAAGAAGCATTAAAGGACCTTTAAAAAAAAAAAACAGAAAACACAAGACAAACTTCTTAATGCTTTTGGTATTGAGTATGGCATTTGTTCATGGTACTTATACTTTAAGTACCATGAGCTAGATTAAGAAAGATTTAAACTAGATTAAGAAAGGCTGTTTATTCCTAGCTGGCTAAGGGCTTTATGCTTTTAAAAACAACAAATTGAAGTTTCATTTATTTTGAATGCTCTTTGTCTATTTGGGTGATCTTTTATCACATCTATAGGGATTTTTCCTTTACTTACTAATGCAGATAGTTAAGCAGTATCTGTAATATAGCATCTACTAACATGAAACCAACATTACCTTTAAAGGATAAAAACACCTTCATACTTTCATAGGCCTATTCATTTATATTTTCTGTGAAATTATTTTTAATTTTATCCTCACTCCTACTAAATTGTACATCTGTAAGATTTATTTGTTTCATGTAAATCTTAGAGTATATTAGCATAGAATTATCCATATACTAATTTTTTTAAATATATGCTTCTGATGCCAGCGCACGTGCCCCCATTGACTCTCAATGGAACAGACATCTCTGAATGTAGCAGTTATGTGTACCTAGGTCGAGAAGTCAACATGTTGAACGACCTAAAACCTGAGCTGCGCAGAAGGAAGAGAGCAGCATGGAATGCCTTCAAAGGCATCGAAGAAATAGCTAAAAGGACAAAGAACCTCTGGCTCCGGGCACATCTCTTTGACTCCACCCTTCTCCCTGCGTTAACATACGCCTCAGAGACCTGGGCCCTACGAAAGCAGGATGAGAATGCTATTCTGGTCTCCCCAGAGAGGAATCGAAAGAGCTATGCTTGGAATATCACACCTCACTCAAGTGAGAGAAGGAATCCAGAGTTCGATTTCCTTCGCTATTCCAGAATCAGGCATGCTGTCTCATTTGCCAAGGCATCAAAAATCAGATGGGCTGGACATGTAATGCGATTTGGAGACAACCGCTGGACTAGAGCCATTACCGACTGGATCCCACGAGATGTCAAAAGATCAAGTGGCCGCCCACCTACAAGATGGTCACTTTCTTGTCAAGACCCTGAAGGAACGGTTTGAGGCTCTTAATATTCCTGAATCAATCAGATGCCATTGGGCTACATTGGCACATGATAGGGTCCAATGGAAATAATGGAAATGTTACTGGCACCCGCTTGAGCAAATCGATTAATAACGGAATTCAAGTGATCAAGTGATCAAGTGAATTTTTTAAATGTCTGGACCTGTAAAACTATATATATTTTTGAAACATTTTTTCAACTTATTATTGATTTGCAATTTTTGTGGAATTTCAGAATTTTATCTTTATTAATCTGTATTATGTAGTTGTCACCATCTTCACAATAAAAAATAATCTCATATGTGGAATATAAAGAAACTAGTATGGGAATAACAAATGGCCAAAGGCGTGGGAACTGGAGATTTTTTCCCCACATAATTGGACTTATTTGGGGAGTGGAAGGGTCCTTATGACATCAGAGGAAGGAAGGGGGAACTCTGGTGGTGGGTGTGGGTGTTGGAATGATGTATGTATAAATCATGGTACCTCAATAAAAATAGTAAAGAAAGGGAAGAAATGCCCAGATCTGCAGGTGCCCCGACCATGCACCTCTCCGAGCTGTTGCCTGCCCAAGACTGAGAAATCCTTATCTCCTCTCACAGATGACTCTTTCATCCCCAAGATACATCCTAATTTTTTTCCAAGAGCAACAGTACCCTGATTTTAAGTTGAGCACAGTCTCCCTGGCAATTTGGCATAGTCCGAGATCAAGCTGCAGTTTTAGGGATCTGGCGGCACTGATGGATGGACAGATGGAAGGATAGATGCATGGATGCATCTCAGGGCATTGTTCAGATTGGACTTTAGCTACCAGGGCAGAAATGCTGAGCCAGAGGGCAAAGGCAGGATTCGAAGGTGGCAGGAAGCAGAAGGAGCCCAGGAACTTTCACGCTCTGGGAAGGAGAGTGGGGCCCAGTCAGAACCTCAGGGGAGAGGAGAGGGAAAGTGTAAGGAGTGCTGTACCCCCATCCCCTTCCAGTGGCTACACTGGACCTGTGACCACCAGCAGAAACTGGTCTTAGAGCAGACTGTTGAGTGGGACCACTGGGCAGCCTTCATGACTGAAATGGACTTTCCTCCGCAGTGGACTCTGCAGATCTGCCCAGGAGACACACGCATCCAGGCACTGTCCCAGAGACCACCATCCAGGTGATGACTCATGCGGGAGAGATAGATGAGTTAGAGGGGAGTGAGTATTTTTCATCTCCAGGGATAAGGCCAAGGAATTCCTGCGTCGTTGGAGTTGTGGAATTGCAGGAACAAGACACAATCAGTTCTCTGTGGACCAAGGACTTGCACTCAGGCTGTCAGTCTCTGGCTCGAGCAAGCCCCAGTGTTCTTATAATGCTGTGTGTCCCCCCGAGTCAGGTTCTCCCAGAGGGCAGGCCCTGGCCTCCACTGTCCCCACCTCTCTCCAGGATCAGCTGAGCCCCTGGCCATGACTGGCACAGAATGAGAGGTGGCGATTCTGGCTCCTCTGAAACAGTGACAGCAGAGCACTTAACCCAGACCGAGAGTCTGCGAGAGCAGGTGAGACTCCGGGCCTGACCTAGCCTGCTCTGCCCCGCCAAGGCTCCACACAGGGCAGGCAGTGAGCATGCAAGCACTGGTGGAAGTGAGGAATGACCCATGCAACGCCTGCGCTTGCGCCTCGGCACAGTCATGGGGTGAGATGTGGTTGTGTTTTGTTTGCCCAGATCCGTTCCTTACATCTCCTAGAGGAGGGGGCAAGAGAGGCCAGGGGTCCCGGGCGAGAGGTCACACAGAAAACAAACTCCTGATGAGTGATCTCAGAGCACCGAGCAGCGGGTCTTTCTGAGCCTCGGCTCCTTGTTTCTTGCCACAAGATATAAACTAATCTATTTAGTTAGAAAAACATGGTTTATTGCAATCTAAGTAATTTGTATTTCTTTTCTACCACAAGATGTAAACTAATCTAGTTAGCTAGAGCAAGTTGGTTTAACTGAATTCAGAGTAATTACCCTCCAAAGCAAAGCGATGTGTGTGTTTTTTTGGTTTGCCTGACATTTTTTTTCCTTCTTTCCTTTCCAGCAGGCAAAGGTTGAGACGTATAAGCACTTATGATTAAATAAAATCCAGCCGGCTTTGGGTTTGTGGGGGGCCTTGGCCTTTTGAGAGGGTCTCAGCCCCCCAACACCACCACCACCTGGGATTTCCCGGAACTGTGCTGGAGGTGGCATGGAAAATCCAGCATGTACGCTGGTGGAAAGACAATTAGTAGCAACATTTCCTGTCACAGAGCACACCGGATGGGGGTAACCAGGGGCTGGGTGGGGGGGCACAGAGGACAGCCCAGCGGTAACCAGGGACTGGAGAACCACAGAGGGCAGCCCTGGTGTGCAGAGGGGCTTGTTAGGCCATCTCACTTGTGGTAGGGGAGAGCCCAGGGAGGCGCCCCTCTTATCCGCAGTACCACCTTCTCTTGCCACCATGGATGGGAGGGCTAGCAAGGACATGGGTCCCGCTGCCTCCCCCGGGAGCCCTGGAGGTGACAGAGGTGGAAATGGGGGCATGACCTATATGTAGTCATAAAGCTGGGCAAGGCCCAGGTGGGCTGGCAGGCCTCATTCCTGGCAGAGTCTGGCGTCCCCCATCTGGGACAGGCTGCTGGTGTGTGCCCGAGGGGTTGCCAGCCCTGGACCATGAGTCAGGTCTCCCTCCCTTCAGTTCTGCCCCCCACACCAGGCTCTGAGAAAAGCCCCCGGAGGTTTCGTTGCTCTCCTGCCCTTGCCTCACACCCACTCCACTGCAGATGCCCCCTCCCTCTCTTCGCGTTCTAGGCACTGCGGGGCACAGACTGTGCCCAAAGACCTGGGGCTGGAAGTCGGGCCGGGCCAGAGTAAGCCAATAAGCCTATGAGTGGCTTTGCCGCTTCTCATGGTCTCAGGGGTGAGCTCAACAACACTGTCAATGGCTGAAAGACCTTGTGGAAGCCCTTGGCTCTGGAAGGTTTTAAGGCAGCTTCCGTGGCATCTCTGCCATGCTTCACCCTTGGGTTAGAGGCCCACCTCCCCTCGTGACTCCAAACCACAGGCCATGAGGCCACAACAGAGACCGAGGCTAGGAGCGCACAGGGTGACAAGCACTGTGAGGTGAACCCCCATACAAAGGGGACGGTGGGGTGCAGATTCCCCACTCAGACTAGCCCCACTGCCTTCTAAGAGACCAGAAAGGTCACTCAGCTGGTTGCTAAAGCCCCGCCTGTGTCAGCTGGGTCCATGGTCACACAGGGACTTTCAGAAGGAATAACAAGGTTGGTATTTTGTAGGGGAGGAAGTCAGCACGTGGCTGGTCCGTCTGTCTGAGTCCAGCTGCTCCTGCCTGCCTCAGTGTCTGGGGTCACAAATCCTTCTGCCTTGGGGAAGGTGCTGAAACTTCTATCTCCCAAACACAGCCTCAGGAAGTGCACAGGTAACTGAACACAAGACGCGAACATTCACCTTCACACCCATGGTTTACAGGCGAGTGAGCCCAACTAGCTGCCTGTGTCTGAAGGCCGAACCAAAGATCAACATCCATCCATCCACCTGCCTCAGCCCCTGCCCCTCCCAAGGTCAGAACTAACCCCTGCCAAGGCCAGACGCCAGACCTTCAGGGAAAGGAGGCTCTGACTGAAACCTCTACCCAGCATAAGTGTTTTTCTATGGGCATTTCCTCTGCTCCACACCCTCTCCTGGGGTGCTGCCTAAGAGATGGACAGACCAACAGACGCCCTGGAGCCTGTGTGTGTGTGAGGGTGGGAAGGTCAGGGTGCTGGACACACTGTGATGGCTGTTGGAATAGTGAAGGCAGGAGCCCGAGGCAGCTCCCTGGTGCAGAGCAACTTTAGCAGCAGTGTGCAGCTGGATGACTGGAATCAGGGCTGAGGGCTGGGATGGAACGAGCTGTGTCCCACACAAGTACAGACTGCGCTGGCAACCATGGGGCTTGCTCTCTTCCTCCAGAATCTTCAAGTATCTGGGCTAGTGCCCTCATGGAGGCAAAGGGCTCTTGCACCGGCACCATGGAGGCATCGAAACGGGTTGAGTAACCCTGAGAGCCTTCCAGGGAGCACGGGGCTGCACCTCTGGTTCATCTGAGGTCCAAGAGGAGCCAGAGAGAAGAGCCTCTGATGCTGTGGGGCCGGGCCTGGTCATCCAGGACTCCTGCGCTCCAGCTCAGCCCCGGGGAACACAGACCCACACAGGGATTGCAACTGCAGATGTGGAAGCAGGGACACAGGATGCAGGGTGCATCTTCCCCATCTTCCAAGCACTTCCGCCTGGTGCCCTGAGGGAGCTCAGGAAGCCTGTCGCACAGCAGGAAGGAAGGAGACTTTTGCAGCCAGGTCAGGATGGACAAACATCCTGCGGCTCCCTGGGGCTGGATCCTGGGAAACCGGGCAGCAGCAGGTTCTCCCCAAAGGCTCTGGAAGCTGCAAGCACCAATGTGGGAGTGTGTCTGGGTGCCCGCCTTTTGAGAAGGGGTGTCTCTAGGTCATGCACATAGACACTAAGCCCTGCCATTCCCAGGGGTGATCCAGGGAGAGACTCTTGACAGATCCATTCAAGAAGATGAACACAGGACCTGGGCTCTGACTATGAGCAGAGAAGCTCAGGAACCCTGGAGGCGCTGAAAGAGGGGAGCCCAGCGAGGGCCCAGCCTCTCCCAAGCCCCTGGCTTCTGGCAGCATCATGCTGGATTGAGACCTGATTGCTCAGTGCCGGGATCCCTATGGGGCCCCATCCCTCCCCTGCCCCCAAGGCAGTGCCCTGAGCTGCCTTGAGAAAAACCTGTTTCTCACTGCAAGTCTCTGTGGCTCTCAGGCAGTGGCTGCATTTCTTTTGGGAGGGTGGGAGGAAAGAGCCGAATCAGCAGGTTTGCAAGGACGAGGGGTGCTACGGAGGCCGCAGACAGCCCTGGAGCACAGGAGAAAGAAGGCTCACTGGGGGGTGCAGACAGGGGCAGCCAGCAACAGGGGAGATGGAAGCTGCTGAGGACAGGCTTGGAAGAAGCCTTATCTCATAGTCCCTCCCACCGGCCTCCCTCCTTTCTTTCCTCTGAAGAGTCACTGGGCACCGGATCAGAGGAGTCACACACGCCCCGTCCGACAGGGCTCACAGTCTGGCACCCTGTAAGGCGAGCTGGGCAGGGGGCAACAGCAAAGGGACTTGGGACTCACTCCTACAGGGTCAGTCAAGGAAGGCTCTTAGGAGAATGGGCAGATCATAGTCTTAAAAGGCAACACAAAGATGGAAATAGAGGGAAAAGATGTTTTCAAAAGTGACAGGCAGGCAAGGTTGAACATCTAAGAGAAACTGCAGCATGGACAGAAAGTCCACGTGGCCGGAGATAAGGTTCTGGGGGAACCGGCAGGACTTGGGGTGAGAGGAGGCGGAGGCAGCTTCAGGCTTTGTATGGCTCCTTTCGAGCCCCCTCATCATCTCTTCCCCAGGAGCTCCAGCACCAGACAGGGGGCACAGACTCCTCTGCCAGCCAGAAGCCATGGTGGGGGGGCAGTGGGCACAGCCCGGTCCTGGCTCAGAGCCTGTGCCTGCGAGGAGCACACAGAGGGACCCAGCGTCCAATCACCGCATCCCAGCGCGGTCCAGGAGCAGATCAGGGAAGCAACACAAATAGCCAGACCACAGCTCATCAGGTAGAAACTACTGTGCTGTGTGAGATGCGGTTCATCCGAGACACAGCCTGGGTCTGGAGCCCACAGGCACATTCCTGGGAGTTTGGGGGTGGGCAGGTGGCATGCATCGGAGGCATGGGGTCCTTGGAGCCGCATCAGCCATGCATGGATTAGGGAACACACGGCTGCCTCCTTCCTGGGCAAACCCGCCTGAATTCCTGCTAGGATTCGTGAACACGCATGTTGGTTTGTACATGCACGCTGCGGAACAGGCTTTCGCATCCCACACTGGGCTGGGTTTGTTTGTTCAGCAATAAAGCTCTTTCCCATTACCAAGCCCGCCGACGCGCGTTGTCCTGCCTCGTGCTCACCCCCAGTTATTAGTATTTCCATGCTGTAGTTGGAAGAACTGAGAAGGAGCAGCAGACGGTGACTTCATGGCCAAAGGCTCCGCTCGGACAGAGAGCAAACCTCTGGATTCAGCTGCCGAGCAAGGCCAGGTGAAACCACCCCTTCTGCAGAGAGCTTCCTGCAGCGCAGAGGGCCCCAGACCTTCGCACAGCGCCATCCCACTCCTCCCCGAGGTCAAGCTGCGAGTTCTTCCTCCGGCCACACACTAGCACCTTTTTGGGCCCCCTTCTTCAGAGGGACAGAGGTCTAGAGGGTAGACCTGCTGGGGACAGGAAGTGGACAGCCAAACAGAATTTGAGCCCAGGCTTTTCTGATTCCCAAACTGGCTTTCACTGCTCTCCCCACAGGTACAGACCTTTTTCTTTTGCCTGTTGGCTTTGTCTGGGTCACACCCCAACGGCATTTGGGCCTCTCCCAGCCCAATGCTTGGGTCTCTTGGCAGTGCGCAGGCAACCGTGCAGCGCCAGGAACTGGAACCCAGGACGCCAGTACGAGGCAGGAACTTCAGCCCTGTCAGCTCCACCTCCCAGGGCCCAGACACAGACACTATTACCAACTTTCCCAGCCTCCCTCCAGCTCTCCTGGGCTCTCCTGTACCTCCTTCCTCTGAGTGGACAAGCACAGACAGAAGAAGGCGCCCGATAATCATCAGGAGCACTGCCCAAATTGGGAGAGAGAGAGCACAGAAAAGCAAGCCTTTCACACCCAAACAGACTGGCCACCATCTCCCAGAGATCAAAGGGGGCCCTTAGTCAGAGACTGGGGCTGGAGGTCCTGCTGCCCAGGCTGAAGGGGTGAGAGGGTTGGACAGGATGAGAAAACCTCAGTGGCCTCAGGTCAGTCCTCCCCTGCTGAGTCCCTCCCTGCTGAGTCCTCCTCTGAGGCTCCCCTGAATGCCTACCTCCACGGGTGCCCTCAGGAGACTATGTCCCTGGCTCCCCAGGCAGTATGTGGTGCACAGGGGTCTTCTGGATCATTAGGCTGTTTAGCAAGTTAGATGAGCCAATAGCAAATCAGGGAATGAGCAGCTGGACCAGGATGGGGGAGGAGGGGGTGGGGAAGAACTTAAGTGAGAGGTGACCCACCCCCCACTCCCCTTGCATCTCCTCCCTCCCGGGTGGGCTCTCTTCACCCTTCCAGTCTCCCTGACCTCTTTATTTACTGCAAGCAGCAAGCCATGGTGTACTCAGCACTGTCCCTCCTGCCAAGGGGGATCCTATTGGCTTTGCTGTTTGGGATCTCTGGTACCATCTCCAGGCCACTGTGACCAAGTGCAGGGGGCCCTGCCACCACAAGAGTAGCAACACAACAGGAGGAGGGGGAAATCTCTGCCATCAGGAGCACAGAAGTCTGGTGGACCCAGGGCTGTGTTTCCGAGGCCCAAGGGCAGCATCTCTACCTCAAGGGAGGGAGCAGGAGGCGGGAAGCAGCTCCTCAAATGCCCCGCTGCCCCCCAGGAAGGTGTGGGGAAGCACCAGGGTGGACACACGCAGGGGGCCTTTGGGACATCAGTTTCTGTTTCCAGAAGGGGCGGGGACTGGCGACCCAGCTCTGAAGGGGTGCTCAGGGCAGGAGCTCTCACACAGCAACATGCATGCCCCAAGAGGGAACAGAGACCCTGCCCGGAAATCGGGCAGCCCAGAGGCTCTGAGTCTCGCTCAGCCCAAACCCACACTCAGGTGACAATCCCACACCGACTCCTCCGGCCTCACCTCCCAGATCCCAGAGGGAGGGCCCAGCAACTCTGCTCAAAGCTCTTCTCCCGCACTTGTTCACTCCATTCTTCCTTGGTCACTCTGTTCTCTCCCAGTCACCCCACGCCAGCGCTCACTCCTTTCTTTGCAATCCACCACAGTTGCTTTGAAAAGGACCCAGTATTCCCTGTAACCCCTTGCTTGACACCTTCCTGGGACTCTAGACCCATGGGCTATGCTGTAACGTAGCGAGGTGTGGGAGCACCGAACGGGGCTGCCGATGGCTTCTTGGCCAAAACCTCTCTCTCCTCCGTCTCCTCTCAGGTCTCAGCCTGAATGTCACCCCTCCGCAGAGTCCCCTCTCACTGTGAGGACAGTCGCACATCCTGTCCTCCTCCTCACCAGGCTCACCAGGAACCACGTGGCAGGTGGGACAGTCACTTGCCCACAGCCTGTCTTCTGCACTGGGCTCTCACAGGAAAGGGCCAGGGAGACTTATTGGCACTACCCTAGGGCCCAGGATGGTCAGGTGAGGACTGTCACCCCCTGGTCACTCCTGGCCCTTCTACAGGTGGGCAGAGAATTGTGGGAAAGGCCATCTAAGAAGGGAAGTTTTGATTTTCATGGAGTCAATGAGGGTTACATTAAAGTGTTCATTGAAGCTGGGCTCTCAGATGTTTACACAAACATTGGGTCTTTGGGTGAAGGTGATTTTTCGAAGATATTAACAATGAAAACTGTGATTGGGTTTCGGGGTCACACCCAGTACAGCTCAGGGGTTAGTCCTGGCTCTCTGTGCAAGGGTCACCCCTAGTGAGGCCAGGTGATGTGGAAGATTCTAACTGGGGTCAGCTGCAGGTAAGGCGAGTGTCCTACCCCCGTATTATCCTCCGGGCTACTGTGCAGTTTGAGCAAAGCAGGCCACCCTCTGTCATGGAAGAGGAGTCCAGGGGGTCAGCTGAAGGCCTAATGGACCAAAACCAGAGGGAGGAGTGGACAGTGACAGCACTCAACCCACAACCCCTCCTGCTGGCTGCCCACCCTGCGAAGCATGGACTGGCACCACTCAATCACTAAGGCTTTAGGAACCAGTCTCGCCAGAGACACACATGTGTATGTGTTTCTTCAGAGAACAGCCAACCGGACCCTGCTCTCTGGGGAACGCTGACTAATGCAAGTGGTGTCTGGAATTCAGGGTCTAGAATGTCCCTGAGCATTGCTAGGACTCCCAATCAGAGAAGCAGCTGCAGAGTAAAGAGTGTGAAGATTTGGAGGAAATTATGAAGAACCCACTTGAGCATGTGGGTGGCCTCCTGATACCACGTGCTCAGAGATGATGGGGGCCCGGGATGCCCGCTCTGCTTACTCATGGCTGGGGACTGTGAGTAACAGGGTAAGAGCCAAAGACCACCCAGCAGTGCTCAGACAGCCAAGAGTTCTTCACCTCACCCACCCCAATGTTCAAAATGGAAGTCTGCCCTAGAAGACCCCCTCCACTCCCACAAAGAGTTCCCACCATACAGGCCTATCTGAGAACAAGGGGGACAGCGAGGGGCTACAGCTCAGGATGAGAGTCAACTCAAGCATTTTCTCCTCCGCCTAATCCCCTGAACCCCAAATGGAGTGGGGGCTCCCAGAACCCCAAGCACATCACTAGACTGGAGTATCTTGTTTTCATAGCTGCTAAAGCCTACCCTTTGCCAGAGGAAGAAGCCCCAAGGGCTAGAGCACCTCAGTTCTAAGGCTCCATCGCCTTTTGTAGCACCCTGGCCTCAACTAAAGGTTCTGCCAGGCCTGGCAGACCCAGTGTTTCATGGCCTGGCAGGGGCACAGCCTGGGGGCCAGGAAGGAACAAGCCCTCCCCATGGCCAGGCCCCCTTAGATACTGGGCCACTGTGACTAAGACAGCAGTGGTGAGGGCAAGACTCCATCTTCATGCAGAGGAGGACTCTGGGGCAGGCCAGAGGTCAGGTTCTGGACATGGAGATTCCATAGAAGTCACTGGCCCTGGAAATCCAGTCCTGACTATTCAGCTTTCCTGCCTTGTAAGAGAGAGCAGGAACTGCTCCAGGCTTCTCAGTAGACTGACTCTGGTTCTCTCTTGCTCCTCTCTGGACTTTCCCCTTGTCCAGTCTCAGCTCTCCTTATACACTTCACGTTTCAGGAGCATGGCACTGAGCAGACTGCAGAGATGAATAATTAGCACTGCCAGAGTCCGGAGCGATACGCCCTGCAGGTGGGGGGTCAGCAGCTCAATCCCGGCCCAGCAGGACTCCCCAAGCACCGCCAAGAGTGACCCCAGCACTGCTGGATGTGGCCCAATGCCTCCACCCCAGGCCCCAGCGAAAATAGTTAAAACTAAAAGAACCAAAAAAAAAATAAATAAATAAATAGTAGGGGGTTAAATTTAAAAAAAAATAGGAAACGCAGACTTGAAAGAAGAATTTATATACTTCACATTGAGGATAATTCTGGTTAATACTCCATTTTGTGCAATTCGAGAACCGATGTCCAAGTGAATGGGGAAATATTTCCCTTTACTTCGGCAGAAGCAGCAACAGATGCTGACTGACAGCCAGTAACTGCCCCTGAGTGCTCGGTTCCCAGCTGTAATGGGTGGCTCTGCCTTGCGCTCCAGCCCGAGTGCTCAGCCCACAGCCCTACGGGCAGCTCCTCTTAATGTGAGCGGGCAGGAGCCTTGGGGGCTGCTTTGCTTTAAATCCCTTTTCAGGGGCCACAGATAGCTCTGAGCCATGCAGCCAGGAAGGCATTACTTGTTCACTGAGCATTTACCACATGCCCAGTTGTTGGCAAAGATTGTTTTATCTAACCCTGGATCCCACTCAGGTACCACTGGTCTTTCTTAGAGAGGAGAAGCAAGTGCCTCAAAGTCCAAACGCACCCCTGTACAGAAGGGAACGCTGGGTCACTGCTCCGGAAGTTCCTTGGCACGGTGCTGGTGATGTGCCCCAGGCCCCGGAGGAGGCCAGGATGTGACACCATGCGTGGTTGCCGACCCCGGGCTTCAGGTCCTCTCTGTGATCTAGCCCTGCCATGTCGGGGCCTGCCAGCCCTGGGGCGGTGCTATTCAAAGCAACATGTGCTCCCCACTCCGTGCCGATGGCTTCCGACAGCACATGCCAGGCTCCCCGCGGGCAGCCTGCAGTCAGCCTGCCCGTCTCTGACACGCCCCAGCAACCGCCCTGCTGCTGAGGAGCTGCCACAAGGCTGCAGCAGGGCTACATGTGGTCCTTTTCTGGTTGACTCAGCAAAGCTACCCAGTGGCTGTGTGTACACAGGGGCAGGGAGGGTGCGGCATAGCTTCTGAATGTTTTTACGGAGGAACGAGACCAAGGAGAATGGCCTGGGCACAGCAGAAGCCTGAGCCTCTCTCAGAACCCCCCCCACCCCTTCCTCTCCAGCTCCCCTCCTCTCCCAGCCTCCACGCCCCTTCCCTGTTTGGGGGGGGGGGTTGATCCTAACAGTCTTTTACATGCTGGTGTGTATTTGGTTGAGAGCTATCAGTGCAGTGTAAGTTCCAGCTCCTTGGTCCAACAAATGGATGGACACCAAGACCACCGTGAACATACCCGAGCAGCCTGCAACTACCCCAGCCCACGTAGCTGAGTGCAGGATGGCCCTGTGCAGGCCAGATCTCAGAAAGGAGAGCAGAAGGTGGGCGAGGAGCACCCAAAGCTCCCTGGAGGACCTGGAAGGACCAAGACTGAGAGCAGCAGTAGAGAGGGTGATCTGGGAAGGGACCCACGCATGGGGACAGGGGCAGAGACTGAGCTTCCTGAGTGCCTTGCACAGTGGCCCCACTGGCTGGGTGGGCTCAGACCACCCCAGGTGCCAGGTGCAGCCTTCCCGCCTCCGGGTGACTCAGTCCTGCAGTCCCGCTTCCCGACAATGCTGGTAAATACAAGGCCTGTAAATCTGTTCGCAAACATCCACTCTTCCGCACCTTCTCCCTTCCAAGTCAACAAGCCCCAAACCATCCCGGAGGTGGGAGCTGCTGCAGGTGGGGGGCAGGCTTTGCTGGAGGTGCACCATCCCACGCCCGCCCAGCAGCGCCTTCTCCAGAGCACCCTGGACCTCCCTGGGCAGAGCAGGCTGCTACTGACGGGGCTGGCGCTACTCCCAGACGCAGGGCCTGTCAGAGGGAGCTTTTCACAGGATAAATGTGGGCCTCCAGCTATGGTGTGCCAGAGAGAGGAGGGGCTGGGAGGGGGAGGAGAGAGAGAGAGAGAGAGAGAGAGAGAGAGAGAGAGAGAGAGGGAGAGAGGGAGGGAGAAAGGGAGGGAAAGAGAGAAAGAGAGAGAGAGAGGGAGGGAGGAACGAAGAACGAGAGAGGAAGAGAGAGAAGAGAGAAAGAGAGAGACAGGGAAAGAGAGGGAAAGAGAGGGAAAGAGAGAGAAGAGTAAGAGAGAGAGAGATGGTGTCTACAGGGAGAAAGATGAGCCAGAAGTGAGCCCACACCTACTGGAGCCTCTTTGAGAAGGGGAGTCATGGTCCCCCTGAGCCCTGAACAGATGCGGGATGGAGGCTCAGGGAGTCCAAGAATGACCTGGGTTCAAAGTGTGCCTCCATTCTGCTCCCCAGCATGGCAGGGAGGGGCCATCCATGGACCTGAGGTGTCAGCACCACCTGTGTCCAAGAGGTTGACACTGGGCCACACGCTGGTGCTTCTGATTCACACCCACACTTAAGATCTCTCACAGTGCCCCAAGCCTGGGAAGGTTCACCTGGGCCAATGCCCCACACCAGGGAGGACACGAGGCATAGAGGGAATAAATCCTCCAGGGGTCAGTGGTTTCTGAGTGGTGGATGAGGGTCCTTGGAGCAGGAGGCTGCAGAGGAGGATGGCAGGCCCAGAAACGAGGGCAGCTGGGTTCCACCCTGCCTCCTCTGCCTGGCCATGGTTGGTACCTAGCAAAGGCCTGCTAGCTTCCCTGAGTCAGTGTCCCTGCCTGGAGCCTGGTACCACAGCAGCGGCCTTGGAGGAGGGTGAGGCTGACAGCGTTAGGAGACAGGCCCAGCACAGAGTCACCTCTCGACTCCCCACTGCCTGTGGCGAATCTCAAGGGTCTGCACCCTGTGGCGATGCAGACACTGAGCTCAGACCACGTGCCCAGCTAGAAGGAGAGGAAGGAGGGGAGGCAGCAGTAAGGCTCTGATAGTTTACATCATTTTACCTTAAATTCCTCTAATTCCCCAATCAAATCCTCTAGCAAAGAGCCAGTAGACACCTGCCGTGTCCACTCTCTTCCCGTGCTCCCTCCCACACAAGCTGGGCTTCCCGCAGCCACCATCTTCCCCAGGAAAACCTTCACTGTAATAACAGTCTACAAGGCTCTGTTGCCTCTCAGCCTCAGATTTTGCCCTCTTGAACGAGTGCAAACTGCCTTACCTTTTCCCACTTGTGACTCCTCTATGGAGAGAATTTTATGTGATGGGTATATAGGTATGCAAATTAAACACTTACTGACAATAAACCATAGAGAAATTTATTTTATTTTACTCTGGGGGCAGGGAGAGCATTTGGGTCATCCCAGAGCTATCAGGGGCTACTCCTGGTTCTTTGCTAGGGGTGGGGGGGTGGGGCAGAATGTTGATCCCAGAGACCCTTCGGGGTCAAGCAATGCCAGGGATCGAACTTGCACACAAACCATGGGCTCAGCCAACTTGTTTTATATCTCTGGTCCAAGAAATTTATTTCAAAAAGAAATTTTAAAAAGTTGCATGACCTCACCTTGGGCTGTGACCCAGAGAACATGGAATTAGCTGCTAGACCGGACACTTGAAGTCCCCACACTCTACCACAGGGCCTGGTGCATGCTGTTCTCTCTCCTGCTAATGTTCTTCCCACCAAGACCTCCTCTGACCAACCAACTCCATGTCCATTCAGAACCTGGGCTGGCCCTCAAATACAGAGGATCCAGGGGCCCTGCTCTGAGGTGCGGACTCTGAGAAAGTGAACACCCTAAAGCTGTGGAGTGTGGGTGGCCTTGGTTCAATCCCCAGCACCACACAGGGGTCCTGGAGAACACCAGGCCTGGTATTGTGCACAGACCAGGAGTAAGTCCTAAGCACGGTGGGGCGCAGCCCAGTGCTGCCTCCACCAAAGCGTGAGCCTGGAGGCACTCCCCACCTCACCTATGCCCTCATCAGGATCCCCCTGCCTGGCTCACATGCATGGAGTGAGCACCGAGCCACGCCTGCTGGCTGATGCGGAAGTGTGTCCTTCCCACTGAACTCCCCAGGGTCACTCAGAGCCACGGTCCCACTCCTGAGAGCTGCCCTCATCCAACTAGACTCTGTTCGGTGTTGATCCTCACCAGGGTGTGCCCCCGAATCCCAGCACAGGACCTGCCACCAAGCAGATACATGTAAACACGGGCTGGGCAGGTGACCCCTAATGGTGCCACGCTGGGATGAAGCTGGGCTTCCCACTCACGCCCTCACCTCAAATTTTCCTGTCCAGTTCTTCTCCAGCCCTGGTGCCACCAGAAACATCCCTGTTGGAAGCTCCCGGAAGGAGTCTGAGTTCAGGCTTCCAAAGCAAGATTTAGCCCTTTGTGAGGTCTGCCTGGCCAGCTCTCTGTGGCCACTTCCTGCCACGCTGTCCATCTCACAGACTCACAGCCTTAGCTGCTGCTCTTTCTGCTTCGTGCCCTACGCACCCCAACACACGTGCCCTGGCCCCTTTCAGCCTTTCTGCTGGAATGTCCTTTCCGAGGGCTCCGTCTACACTTCTCATAGGCACTTCTGCCCGGGATTCTGTTCTCTTTGCATGATGACTTTTCCTGCCACTTCTCTGCCACCCGAATGCCCTGTACCCCAGCTGCCCTGAGCCAGTGCCCTCTCACAGGACTGCACCCGCTCCCTCACTGGCTCCACTGGAGAATGGCTGCTGCTGCGTGACCTGGTTTCTGCTGCCCTGCCCTGCTCCCACACGGATAGACTCTACTTTATGGTAGGGCCTCATGACGGTATTTACATCAGCATCATCTTGTGACAACGCTGATGGAAGATCAATGAACTGGTCCATGCAGGACAAACTAAGTCAGACATTCCCAGGAACTGCAGATGCTGAAATGCTGGCAGTGCTGGGACTCAGTGGGCTCCCACCCTCCTGTGTCCGCAGGTCCCCACACCCAGCCAGGTAGGGGCCCAGGTGTGGGGCAGAGGCCCTCCTGGCACCCTGCAAACCACACCGTGTCCCTCCCTTACTTCCTCCATAAGAGATGGATTGGATCCCTGGCCCTGTCAGCCAAGGTTTAAGGTTCAATTTCCTGAATGCCTTCTGGTGTCTGACAGAAGACGCCAAAGAAGAGAAAGAGCAGGAGGCTGGTGATTTACGAGGGAAGTGTTGGCTCTGACAGAGCCTGAGCCCCAAGATTAGGGCAGGCAGGAGCCAGTGCGCAGCCCTTCCCCAGGGCCGTGGGATTCTCCGCCTATCTGTACCTTGATCCCTTTGGATCAACGCTTAGCTCCTGACTAGATGCATCCTGAGACAGGACAAGGCCACCGGAAGGTGGGGAGGTGGGGAGAGAAGGATGCGTGTCCGGGGCTGCCGCACAGGACTGCACTGTCCTTAGCTCCTCAGAGCCTACAAGTGGATGGAGGAGGCTCCAACTAGTCGTGCAGGAGATACAAGAAATCTCTGCTTGTGAGCGGCAGCATGCAGAGGAAGACTAAGGTCCCATGTCTCTCCTGGTGACCCCTCCCACAGTCTTTGGGCCAAGACACATCATCTGGGGCTCCAAACACCCTCTCCAGAAGTCTCCTGCCTCTCACCATGGCCCCAACTCCAAAGCCACATTCGTCCCCTTACAGATGAGTACACTGAAGCACAGAAGGGGCAGGGGATGGACACAGGGTTCTCTCAGCTGCCTGGGAGTGAGCCAGGACCCCAACCCACATGACTCAGAGGCCCCCAAGTCCACACCTCAGGCCCTCCCCCAAAGTCCCGTCTGGTGGAGAGAATGTAGATGGGGTAGACTGGAAGTGAGGACAGGGCTCTGACCTTGGGAGTATAGAATGGGTATACAAATCTGGTCATAATTGTAAAATGGTTTAAAAAACATTTCTGCGGTTTCCACATTCAGTCAGGTGGTCCCATAGTTCCAGAAGGAGGCTCTAGAACAGAGTTCTTCACCTCTTTATGCCTGTACTCCATCACAGTCCTGCCATTTGTCCATGGGTGGCAGAGAGAAGCTAGGCAAAAACCAGTGGTTTTCAACCTCTCCACACGGCCCAGTGGAACCACTCCGTGGACTGGTGGTTGAAAGACTTTGTTATTGAACACTGGAGGGTTCCATAGGAGGAAGGCTAGGCCAGACTCACCACTTTCTTTTCTTTAGACAGGAAGAGAAACTCACAAGGCTAAGCGACCTGTTCCTGAGTGGTAGCTCACGGCTCACCTGCCCATTCCCTCTGCTCATCACAGCTGAACCCTTCCACACCAAAGTCTCCCTATGGTGCTACAGACAAGGGCTGCAGTGGTGGGGACAGGGGCCTCGGCTCTCACAGATGCTGTGTTCCAGCGAAAGACAGATGTGAAAGCCGAGAGAAGATTACACAGGACTTCAATGCTGGGATTAAGACTGGTCCCCAATCTGACATTCCTCCCATAGTGGTGCAACCTTGGCCCCACTTCTGGAACCTGAGGGGCTTCTGGGAGAACTTCTGATGGAGACAGACCGTGGTTGTGCCACTGAGTCTGGTGCGGAGGGACTCCCAGGGTGCTCACCACGAGTGACGTGGGCAGGACACCGGGACCACAGGGCAGGAACACAATCAAGGATTCCTAAGCCATAGAGTCTGGTTCTTTGGAGATCCTAGTGGCCAAGCCATCACCCATCTCAGGCAGGAAACAAAAGTAGGGTACAGAGGAATGGGGGTGTTGTCTCTGAGATCCCTCCTTTCTGGGAATGAGGTCCACGGAGGGAGGGAGCTGGCTGTGGACTGATCCCCCAGAGAGCATGCTGGGCCCGGGCATGTAGTCAGGACAGGGGCCTGCAGAGGGAGGGTCAGAGAAGTTCTCGAGGTGGCACCTGCTCACAGGAGGCCTTCGGCACCCGACTCTGTGTGTGGAGGCAAGACACTTTATGGGGTTGGGAGGATACGAGGTCTGGACATGGAAGAAGCCCACTGGTGTCTGCTAGAGGCAAGCTCTAGGGAACCTACATCAACTCGCCTCCTGTACAAGCAGCTCCTACGGGAGGAGAGGGCACGGCAGAGGCCACACAAGAGGGGGCAAGGGAAGAACAGGGATTCGGAATGGAGAGTTAGGTGGCATAGCAAGAACTTTGAGTCTTAGGGTGCAGAAAAGGAGAGGAACAAGATGGGGGCCCCCGTGTCTGGTCTGAGCCACTCCCTGGGCTTTACCTTAGCAGGAGCAGGATGAGAAGGGCAGGGGCAGTGCTGGGCAGCAAGAGCTCTTTTGGTGGACATGGCTAGGCCTATCCTAAAAAGAACAACAGACAACTGGGAAGGACCATTGGGAAACCCTCAGGGAGCCAGAAGTTCTGAAGATGGTGGAGAAGCTAGAGGTGCTGCCTGGCAGCACAAGGTTGGGAATTCAAAAGTCCATTGCCACTAGCAAGTACTGAAGCATCCCTGCCAGCCATAGAGGATCCCAGCTAAGAAAGGGCATGGGAGATGCCTCCATGACTTTGGGAATACCCAGGGCAAGTGTGAGAACCTGAGCTTAAGCCCTGGTGACTCCCAGGCACAGACACTCGCTGACCACCTCATAGTCTGGTATCCCGTGTGTGTGTGTGTGTGTGTGTGTATACACACGTGGTGGGGAGAGGGCAGACCAGCTGGAGAGCCCACGCAGCTAAAGGTATAAGCTCTAGTCTGGTATCCCAGTGTGTGTGTGTGTGTGTGTGTGCATGTGGTGGGGGGGCAGACCAGCTGGAGAGCCCACGCAGCTAGAGGTATAAGCTCTACAGCCTAGCTAGCTCATATATACTGAATCCCGGCCCCAATTCCAGGACTGTTCCATGCATCTATGATGTAAAAGGACCTAAGTGGCGCACACACATGTGTACCTGAGCATGGGGTTGGACAGGTTGGCCTGGAGTAATGATAAAGAAAGTCCATCAAAGACAAGTCACTTGTCACTTGTCTTCCCGTTGTTCATCGATTTGCTCGAGTGGGCGCCAGTAATGTCTCCATTCATTGGAAATGAGGTCCATTATTGTCACTGTTTTTGGCATATCAAATACACCACAGGTAGCTTGCCAGTCTCTACCATGGCTCTGGGTTCATCTCAGGGGACCCAGTCTTTTTCTATGTCAGACCATCAACCATCCAGGGCCCACAGAGCAGAGCATCTCATCAAAGACTGAATGATAAACCATTAGATCTGGCCAATCACACAGTGACTCTCACTGTGTGGTGACAGTGGATGAACAAGTGGGGCTGGCAGACACTGGAGGAGAGGAAGGGAGCAAGGATAGGCAAGTTACACGGGAGCTGAACCCTAAAGACGGGCTGAGAGATGAGAAATAGGAGCAGGGGCTACAGTGCCAGCTCAGACGGGCATCCTACTCCCAGTGGAACTACCAGCAGAGAGGGTAAATCAAGGTTCATGTCTTGGAATTTTTCCCCAAGTATTTAAGAAGCTGGGATTTTTTAAATTGTAGGGTTCATCCACGGGGAGGGGGGAGAAATTTGGGAATAAGCAGCCTAGTAAGCAGGCAGGGGGGAGATTGTCCCTGGAACCACCCACCTGGAGAACCTGCTGAGCTTAGAGGCCCTGGGGCTTTCCCCCACGTGGGGTTAATCGCCCCCTCTCTGGGCTGCAGAGGCCCACGCAGCTACCAGCTGCCAAGTGATAAGCTCAGGGAAGCTGGCGCCAACAGTTAGAGCCTGAGTCATGCAACAGTCTCTCTAGGTGTGAGCTCTGGGGTTTGGCACCGTCATGGGGGGTGCTCTTTGGAGGGGCACTGAGCAGCCCAGAGTGCTCCAATATCCTGGGCAAGCAGGGCCCTTGTCCCTGATGCTGGCGTTTGCATGTCATTTCTCATGCTTTGGCAGTGATGAGCCAATGTAGGTCCCTGCAGACACCTGACAGCCGAGGAAACACTGTCCCTCTCTGCCACTCTCCACTCTGTCTCTCAGGCTCCCTTTCATGTCCCTTGCCTCCCAGCCGGGTGTTCTGCCAAGGACCCTTCTCCAGACTGATGAAGGTGTCTCTCCCCTTGGCCCATGCCACGGATTGCTGCCGCAAGTGGTCAGTCCACTTACCTATTTTCCTAGGGAGCCAGAAGGGAGTTCCAGTCACCTGTGAAATCTTACAACTTTGCCTATGAGTGGTACTCTGGAGCAAACATTTCCCTGAATGGAAATGATCTGGACTTGCTGTCCCCCCTGCAGTGACCATGCAGTACCTGAACAGTGAAATCTGCTGATGCAATTGAGAATCTCAACTTTTCACTTAACTGAGTTCATATTCGATGTAAATAGTCCCAGATGGCTCATGACAGCGAGAAGCGACAGGAGTGAGAGAGAAGGCAGGAAGGAGGAGGATGTGGGTGACAATGGCTGCCCCAGGCCCCGACAGCTTGACATGGTCACCTTTGTGTTGAACTCAGGACATGAGAAAAAGGGTTCCTTGGTTTTATAGACCAGGAGATTGATTCTTGGTGATAGGTAGGGACTTGCCGATGGTCCCTCGGCCTGAAGATCATGAGGCAGAATTGTTTTCAAGGCTCAGGGTCTCCCACACACAGGCTGACCCCACACCTCTTCAGGAGTGGCTCTGTACCGGTATTCATGGAAGATGCCCCCACTGCTGTCCGCCCCTCCTCACGGTGCACATGTGGGTAGACGTCTGGGGACCCAGCCTGAGGGCGGTGGGGCAGCAGGGCGCCGAGCCTGCTGGTAATCTGCTCCTTGGATCCCCGCTCGCGTGAGCAGCTTTGGGGAGTTCTCTTGGTGCTGTTGTAATTTATTGTTTCTGCTCTAATGATTGCTCCATGTCTGATTATAAATGCCTGCTGGCTGGGGGCCCAGATTCAGGAAATTCCCATGATCTGCTTCCCAAAGTTGATGGAGCCACAATTGGGACTCAAGTCTCAGTTTCGGTCATCAACCCCTTTCCAAGGTGGGTGGGGGGGTCGGGGGTGTGAGGGGATGGAGGGCAGACTTGGGGCGGGAGGGAGGTGGGTAAGGAGGAATTTGGGAATCTGGATTTCCAAGAGCGTCTCAGCAAGGCATCTCCTGGACCCCGCCACACATTCCATATGGCACAGGGAGGAGTGGAACCTCCCCTTGGAAATTCAGGACGAGACTGAGTCAGAAGCAGCACTCGGCTTGGGGTGCCGATGCCCTTCTGTTCCCTGACAAAGCCCCCACCTCCAGGAAAGAGGCAGATTTGGTGTGACCTCCTGCACAAGGCCCACCAGACTCCTGCAGGTGGCTGGTCTCTGCTCCCCAGGAACCTCTAGCCCCAACACACAATGGTCATTCCCACACCTGCTGTGATCTTTCTTCACTAGGTGCAGTGCTGAGTACACTAGGAGCCCTTTGATCTGGTCCTACCTGGGGGCCCAGTGCAGGAGGTGATAACTTACTCGCTTTTAGAGAGAAAACAGCAAAGTTTAAAGAGGTTAAGTAACTTGCCAAAGCCAAACAGCTCTCTAATAATGGAGCTGGACGTGGATTCTAAAGATTCCAGCTCAAAATTTTGGCCTCACCATATGTGATTTGGGCTGCACGACTGTTGTCCATGCAAATCCTGGTTTTATGTCACTCGATGGAACAGGGGACAGGTCTGACAAGGTAGAAGCGCAGAAATAGGCCCCTGAGGGAAGGCCATGCAAAGAGTGTTGACTGCTCACAGGAGGTGACCACAGCAAGGTGGTCGCCAATGTCACACAGGTGTGATGTGATCACAGAGACAAATACCACATCTCAACAGAGAGTGGGTGCTAATTTCCAATACCAGAGTCTATCAGTCACTCACATGACTGAAGTGGCCTAGAAATCCTATTATGCAGCACTCACATGATCTCTGTGATTTCTCAAGTCCAGGGAGGTATCCCACAGGGTCTGATAAGTTTTGAACAGGAACCAAAGCCCAAGGAAGGCAGAACACCGAGGCAGGCAGACTCAAGCTTAAAGTCCAGGGTTTGTCACCCAGGAGAAAAATTACTTCTCTAAGTCACAAAGGCAGAAATGGGCCAAGAACTACGGCCTTAGAAGGCTTTCAGGAGAAATAGGGAGAAGCAAAAGTACCTGGGGTGGAAGTTTGGGGGCTCAAGAAGCATGAGGTCAGGAGAGAGCCATATGGACATACATGGACTGGACCATATGGGTGTTTAGGTGACCCAAGGAATAGAGAGAACAAGCCCGAGTCTGGAAGCATGGACTGACTTCACCATTCAGAGGTTCACACAGTGTGTGTCAAACAAGGGTTTGAATGCTGTACAGAGGGGTGTTAATGGCTGTGATGGTGGGGAAAGGGTTCTGCACCCCCAAACCCTCACCCCAGTCCCCACCCTCACAGTGATAGGAAGGGACCTGGCAGGTATGAAGTGAAGAAAAAACAATGTGGGGCCTCTTTCTGCCAGGGAGATCTGCCAGGTCTAGAGACGTCACTGACGTAAAGAATGTGCAGAGCCAGTAAAGGTTCTACTATGGAAGTAGGAAGAAGCAGCACATCGACAAAGAGGGGTGCGGAGAATCTAAGAAACTGTAAGCATTATATTGCCTTTGAGTTTTAGATGTGGAAAGGAACTCCAAATATCAACCACAGGGTCAGGAAGATAGCTCAGGTGGAGGAGTAAAGGTCTTGTATCCACAAGGCCATGAGTCCAGTCCCAGCACTGCATAAGGCCCTGAATTTGAGCCTCTAAATCTCAGAACCCTCAAGCCTCACTTGGTGTGGCACTCACAGGCCCCTGGCATCTCTGGGCCCAAACTCAACACCAAGCGTCAGCATCACACCACCAGGCCAAACACTGCCATGAGTAATCCAGACAAAAAGAAACCATTACATGCCCCTGGTCAAAGGTATTCTGCTCACAGGTGTGAGCTGAGTGATCTGGTGTGGCTAATTGCTCAATATCTCTGTTTTCTTATCCTTAAAATGGGAATATAATAGTATCTGCCACATTGAAAAATTATAAGGAATGAGTGTATGGAAACTACATAAACTACATTGATCAATAAACATGTAAGGCGGCATCCAATTATCATCATGCTGCCATCAGCATCGCATCACCACTAGCACCACCATTATTACTATTACTGTTATTATCATTATGACCATCACCGTCACCACCATTCCCACCTCACTGTCATCACTACCAGAATAATCATCTCCACCATTACCACCATCATCACCAACATGTTCTTCCCCACCATTATCATGCCACATCTCTACCACCATTAACCACCATCCCCTCATCATCACCAACATCACCACTATCCAATCATGACCACTGTCATCACCATTACCAATACCACCACCAAAATGACCATCATCACCATAATCATCACCACCTTACCATCTTCATCATCACCACCATAAACATCCTACCATCATCATCACTACCATAACCATCCTACCAACATCATCACTATCATTGCTACTATCATTATTACAGTTGAGGAAACTGAGGCTCAGAACAGGGAAGAGATTTTCCAGGGTAACTCCGAAAGTTAGAGGCAGGTCTCTGAACTTTTAACTTTTCTAATAAGGATTTTCTAAACCAAATTTTCAGAGACCAGTCCTCTTTCCCTGCTAGATCTCAGTGTCCATCAGACAGGCTTTCAGCAACTACAGTCCAGAACAAAAGAATGAGCAAAATCCAGGCTCCAGGAGGAGGTGGTCAATGTCCAGACTTAGCTGAGAGTAGGGGTGGGGAGTGGCACACATCAGTCATGACTTCCTTATTGAAGAGGAAACAGGAAACTTCCCCGCTCGCGACCCCAATCCCATAGCGGTCTCCAACAACGCCATCATTCTCCAATTTGACCACTCATTATATACTTTGTCAGCCACAAACAGGACTTAAATTATATATCACAGCCACCAAACCTTGGGCGCTGGCCCATAGAGCAGGGCTTGAGGGCAATTAGGTGAGGCCAAGGGCTCTCTGGCCTGGAATAGACTAAAAATCCACCAGATGAAGATACACAGCCAACTCACCAGAACTTTCTCTCTTTGGAGTGTTATACAAGTGAACTAGGGCAGAAAGCTGGAGGTATAGGGAGGGCAGAGCATGTGGAAGGCAGAACAGAAGGGCCAAGGAGAGAGCACTCAGGAACAAGGAATCTCCAAACCTTTGGACTTGTCCAATCCACTGCTCTATCTCCAGCAAGTAGCCTGCACAAGGCTTTTTCCTTTCTTGTCTATTCGAAAACTGCAGTTTTCTGTCTCAGATTCAGGGCTTAACAGAAATGCAAGGGCCAGAGGGTGGAGAATATCAAGCACTTTTTGTCTCATTGCATCTACTTTCTGGAATCTCTGGCAAAAGACCCTTCTCTCTCCTGCCCTGCTCTCTAGTGTGTATTCTGTTTCAGCCCTCTTGGGGTTCCAGAGGAGTTCTGCTCCCTGGGACTGGGGGTAGGGGATGGAACATCTCATCTCCTTTCCTAGGACCTGTGACCATTGCTGCAGGCCTACATATATCCCTCCAGTATGAAGCGCAGGGACCCTTGAGAGGATGAGGTAGAGGTGTTGCTCACAGCCACAGAGAGGTTCCGACTCCCTCCCGCACTACCTCTCACAAGCCCATCGGGCTCTGCAGAGAGCCAGGGACAAGGCCCACGCCTCTGGGAGGCAGAGGACTGAGATAAGAGGTCAACCTAGACAGAATGAGTCTCCTCGGTAGAAATGGAAAAGCGTGTGTGTGTGTGTGTGTGTGTGTGTGTGTGTCTGTGTCTGTGTGTCTGTGTGTGCACGCTGCTCATGCTTTGTGTGCACGTGTGTATATGTGTGTGCATCTGTGCGTGTTCAGGAATGTGAGCAGGACACAGAGAAAAACAGACAGACAGACACAGGGTGTCGGAAGGAAGCACTTAGAGAAAGATGCAGCTAAAGGGAAGGACTTTCAAGCCTTCAGGGTCAGGGTGACAGCCCTCACAGAGAGAACAGGGTCCAACGTCTAACACCCCACTGTGAGAGCCTGAGCCTCCTCCTGAGCCCTGAGATCCTCTAAGGACCATTAATGATCTGCTCCACTTTGAATGGGGTTAGGGGTAGGGAAACAGAAAAATCTGAAAGTTGTATATATACAACAGGAATCCACTGAAACAACAGGAGCAGGATGAGGAGATACCTTAGGAACAGTTGGAGTCCAGGGGTGGGATATGGGGGCCTGGGGTGGCCTGGGGTGTAACACAGGCAGTGCCCAAGCATCTGTGTGCTGGAAGGTGGCAGGAGACCGTCACTGTCACAGGGGACAACGGCAGGAAACAGTGAGGAGAGCTTAAACCGGGGTCACGATTCCCTCCAGGCTCTGTTGTCCCTACTGTCTCTCTTCTAAGATCTCAAAAACCCTTTGATCAGGGAACAACTGTCCTGTTCCCCCTACCAAAAGCCACCTGGTTAGGCCCAAAGCTCCCGGCACTGTCGCTGTCACTGTTGCTCCTCACACAGAAAACTTCTCCTTCCCCAGCCATTCCTCCAAACACCTATTCCGACTTCCCAGGGAGCAGAGCCAATGCTGCCAAGGCCTTTGGCTGCCTTCTGTACCCCCACCCCAGCCTCCCAGATTCTGCTTGGTCTTCCCAAGTCCCGTGGTCGTCCTGCCTCTCCCCTGGCCTCTTGGTCTCCTCTGTGTCGCCTACCTCCGGCCTCCCCTCTCTGGTTCAGCCAAGTCAAAACCCCTTGCTGGGGCTAAACTCCATCCATCATGGCAGCCCTATGCCAGCAATACCAGCTATTCCCGGGGACCAAGCACCACGCAAGGGACTACGGTCATGCTCCCCACTCCTGTATACAATGCCTGACACCTCCTCTCAGCCCCTCAACCTCAGCTTCTCAGCAAGCCCCGATGCCCCCTGCAGGACTGGGGGTGCCACCCTGTCTGCACCATCTGACCATCAGCATCTCCAAGGCAGAGCAGGGACAGATGCGGTCATTGTCTCTTTCCTCATTCAGGAGAAAATGGCGGCATGGAGGAAGGCAGGGAGCCTGTTCAGGTTTGTACACCCTGGGCAGGCCCCTGCCAGTCAGCCACCTGATGCAGAGGCTATGAGCCAAGAACTATGCCAGCACTGTCTCAGCAGGGGGACAGGGGGGACATCCCCATGGGTTCCTCTCGGGAATGGGAGGACAGGGGTGCCGGCCTGTGTGCTGCCCTGGTGCCCTCGCCAGCTTGGCTTGGCTTGGGTCAGAACCAAGTCCATTGCCTGGTCACATGTCCCCAATGTGGACAACAGCAGCTCTTAGCTGGGCTCCTCTGTGTGCAAGCAAGGGACAGAGGTGGCATGTGAGAATAAAAATAGACAGGCTTGGTCAGAGAACATAAAGTGAGCAGTGTGGGGGGGGAGCTTGGGGGGGCATGGCGGGCCAGGAATTTGGAGGGGAAAATGCCCATAATGGCATATTTTCCAGCAGTGAAAAACATTAAGACCCACTTTAGAAATGTACTTCTCACCACAGCTATTCCTGGACTGCAGCCCAGAAGAGCAGTCGGGGCGCATGAATGATACTCCCGCCCACACTTACCCACTCGGCCTGTCTGTCTCAGTCCCAAACTGTGCTCTCTGCACACCTCCTCTGTGCAGCCTGCCGGGCCCACCCCCCACCACTGTGACCCGTAGGCAGCAGAGTCGTGGGCCAGGCCTGCACCTCGCCCGTTCTCCCAGTCCACTCCTCAACTGGACTCAGGTCAGAAAAGGGGCTCAGGGTAGGACCAAGAAGCGAGCTCACATCTTTGAATCCCTCAGAGCCTCCACCAGCCACACTGGTCCAGGAGTCCTTCTCCAGTCTTCCCCAAGCCCACCTTCACTCTGGGCACACACCTGTGCACCCAGTCCTACATGGCCTTGCAGACATATGTGCACAGCAACACATGCTTTAGAGCACACAGAAACAGACACACACATATACTTGAGAACACAGATAAGCACACACATGCTTGCACAAAAATACGGCTACATGTGTGCACCTGCACTCCTGTGAAGGAGATAAAATCAACATCAAGAACTGAGAAGGGAGTTTCCATCTCATCTCGCCTGGTCACTTTGCATCTTCCCTGGCTCACCCCAACCCCCCCACTAAGTCAGACTCCTTGGTCCCCACCTCTCATGACCATCAGGACATAGGAAACGGACAGGAGGACTCAGCTGCAAGGGCTTGCATCCCTTTTCTGCCACACACCACCTGTGCCATCTGGGCAAGTTCCCTCACCTCTCTGCCTCCCTCAGTCTTCGCATCCACAGGACTGGGACAACCAGGGATGTTTCCAATGGGCTTTAAGTGGGGTTGAAGCCAGTGGGATGTTCTCAGAACCATGTCAAGGCAGCAGGTGTGGCTGAGCCACATTCGGCCATGGCATTCCACTAGTCTGATGCAACAAGGATACTAGGATATGCCAGTCCAGGGAGGAGGGTGTGGTCAGGCTGATCCCCACCTGGGATTGAAAACCAACCAGCCTGGAGCCTGGGAGGCCTCCCTTTGGCCCTTTTGTGCTTAGAATCTCTAGGAAGCCCTGGGCTCCAGGAATAGGACCTTCGTGTTGTTTCACCCCTGGGGAGCAAAGGAACCATCAGAGTGAAGTACTTAAGCACTTAAGAGAAGCAGGCCTGGGGCTGGGAGTGAGCTATGGGTAAAAGGGCCCAGCAGCTGGGGTGGGGGGAGGTGGCAGACTCTCCATGGCTGGGTGTTTACACATTTTCAGGGTCCTGCTCCAGCAACCAACTGCAATACTCGAGGAAATGACTGTCCCAGGCCAAGCAGGGTTCAGGGCGCCACAGCGTCCCCCATCTCTGGGAGTCAAATGGGTGGGCTCAGCCACACAGCTATCCGACACTCCCTAGAAAGACATCCCTCACCACCCACTATGTGCCTCTAGGACAGAAAATCCAGCAGAAACCCGCCCAATTCCAGGCTTCGGTCAAAATAGTGATGACTACGGCAGCAATCATGATAATCATTCCAACACGGACCATAGATGGGGCTCTGGGCAGCACCACTCTGAGCCCTCCACGCTGATTAGCGTGTTTGATACTTAGTACGAGCTCAGAGGTGGTTCCTACTATGATTTCCATTTTACAGATGAGTGGAGGGGCCTGCCCAAGGCTGCGAGCTGGCTTCCCTACAGCGCCTCCTTCTTATGGCCCAGCACTCACTCCCTCATAGTTCCTTAACTACGTCAGGATATTTTAAAAGTTGAGTTTTAGTTTTCTTCTGCAAAAGGTGTACATGCGCAGCCCAGGTCAGGTGGGCAGTGGATTTACCCAGTCAATGTGGTTCCAAATCTCTCGGGGTTTTTCTTCCTCTCAGGGTCTTGGTTTCTCTGTCATCACCAGAAGGTTAACACTGGCTACCCCAGTGTTTGAAAGGGTCAGCAAGAACAAGCAGAGCATCTCGGCACCAGCTCCAGGAACACAACAGGCCCTGAGTAAATGTTTGGCAAGAATTTTCAGGCCTGGGTGAAAGATTCCTGTGTTCCCCAGTAGTCAATTACAAAATGGAATCAATGTCAAATTATAAAGTGTTTACTGAACATCTATCCTGAGTTATTCCAAATCAATAAGATGAACTCTCAGCCTTCGTGGAAGAAAGGAGGTGGAATGAGGGAAAAGCACAAATAATCTCAGTGAAAAGCAAATCCTGATTCAAAAATTCCTATTATTCCTGGACTGAATCATGCAGAATCTTCTATCTAAAGAGTTATAGAATTCAGGCGGAGAAGGGACAAGGATCATACATGATGCTATTGCAAGAGACTTTCAGGCTGATCCTTAAGTCTCATAGAATGTTATTATCCAACATGTCATGTAAACTTTGTGTCCTATATCTCAGGCAATATGGAACACAAGAATCTCTCTTTTCCAACTATAGATGAAGTACTTGATTACTTGATCACTTGACATCCTGTTATTCATCGATTTGCCCGACCAGGCACCAGTAACATTTCCATTTGACCCTATCACGTGCCAGTGGCATCTGCTTGCTCCAGTAATACATCTGCTTGCTCCAGTAATACAAAGAGCCTCAAATTGTTCGCTCAGGGTCTTGACAAAGAAGTCTGACCATCTTGTAGGTGGGTGACCATGTGATCCAAGGGACAAACACACACATATACACATACATACACACTATGACAAAAGAAACATTAAATCCACAGCGCTATATCTCTGAGGTAGTGACACATTTGCATCAAAGCCTTGCTTGCTGCCTTACACACAAACTCTCTTCTAGTCCTGGCAGGAAGTGGTGTGAGATTTCACCACTCAGCTCATCATTTTTGCACCTGAACATATGCACACTGGCATCAACAGCCACCAGGGCTAGCTGCAATCACTGAGACTTGGGAAAGGCCTGAAAAGAGGAAGCTACCTGGAGAATGAAAGATGACACCGCCAGCCCAGGAAGGCAGGAGCGTTGATGGGAGGTGCTGTAGGACATGGGATTCCTGGGTAGGAGATAGGGTGAAAGGATTTAAGACAGACAAGACAGATGCAGATAGGTGCAGGGAAAGAGGTCTTGGCACTGCCCTGAGGACAGTGGGCATTGTCCTCATGTGGATGTCTTTTCACCCAGAGGTTGAAAAGAAATGGTTGGTGAAAAGGTTGTTTCAACACCATGGATGGTGGGTGTGGGAAGGGCTTTGAACTGAATGAACAATATGGGGATTAAGAGCCAGAGGAGGGCCAAGGAGGGCCAAGTAGGGCCAATGGGGAGAAAAAGAACGAGTGAGAACTAGCCAAGATGAAGTTAGGGGTGAAGAAATTCACCAGGGATGGGCATTGCTGGGGAAAGGCAAGGGGACAGGCAGCAATGGGGGAAGACCAGACCCAAATGCAGGTCTCAGCTGGCGAAGAGAGAGAATGGAGGGAGGGATGAGGGAGGGTCCTCCCTCCTCAGAAGCAAGAGTTGACTGAAGCCCTTTATGGAAAGCTGGAAGCTATAGTGGTTTGTCAGGAGTTGGAACAGCAATGGTGGGTTCCCAGATTCTGGTATTGGCTCCTGGGTGCTGACACAGGTTGTGCTCAGCTGTCGGAGCCCAGTCTCAGTTCAAACGGGCAGACGTCAACATCCTAGGCTCTCTGGAAGTAGCTGACCTTAGGCTACTTCCAGAGTGGGGAGTGGGGGGAGTCTGCAGCTCCAACCTGGGGAGGCATCTCAGGAGCAGTTCTCAGGGGAACCTCTGGATGGAAAGACCAAAAAAAAAAAAAAGAGAGAGAGCCCTGTGTTCTGAGAACAAGGAACAGTCACCCAAGTTGGAGCTGAGTCCAACCTGAGCAGCAAATGTAAGGCAGGTGGGCGTTTCTGGAACAGGGAAGCCTGGGAAGCGAGAATGGGAGGAGCCGATGGCAGTGGGCCTTGTGGTCTGGGGTAGTGGTTTCAGTCCTTTAGGTGGGCGGGCAGGCCGGGTGGCCCCTGAGAGGAGTCACGTGCCCAGGCACAGACCTCAGAGCCACAGATGTGGGGAGAGTGAGGAAGAGCTGTGGGCTTGTCCATGCTGAGGGCAGCCTCCAGTTCAGTCCATCTGGGGTGGGCCAGGGACATGCCAGCAGCTCTGGAGCTGGTCTGAGAGCAACAGCAACCATGGGCCAGGTGGACAAGAAGTGACCAAGGATAGTGGTGGAGGGGGCTTTGGCACTTTGGCGATTGTGAAAGTGCAGTAAATTTGTCTGCCAAAAGTATAAACATTAACACTATTGTCAACCATGTTACTTCAATATTAATAAAAGATTACAAGAAAGAAAGAGAAAAAGGAAAGAATGCTAATCCTCAGGAGGACTGAAGTCTCACATATGTTAGCAATTAAATGGACTTCTAAATGGGAGTAGTTTTTTAAAGTTCCTTTAAAAATATTTTATTTATCATGATGATACTATGAATTCCTTATCTGATTATGCATTTTAATTGATCTAACATAGCATGAAAATTTTTTATCAAATGATCAGGAAGGGGTGGGGAAGAACTAGAGCTTTGCCACGGGGATATCATCAGCTCCATCAGCTCTGCAAATCATCTGCCTACTCACCTTCTCCTGGAGCTTTTACAGTTTTCCCTAGTAAGAAAAACCTTAAGACGCTAAAAGCAACTTCTCAGTGTAGGGTTCTGGGGCTCATAAGAAACGCACAGCCACATGGCTACCCCAACAGAGACAGAAAACAGTTCCAGCAGCTCCCCCCAAATTTCTTTGAGTCCCTGGAAGTAAATCCCCTACCCCTTCTGGCAGTCACTGATATTTTCTCTCTCTGTGTTCCTTTTCCAGAATGTCATAAAAATGAATCATCCAGTGTGTGGGCTTTTGAACCTGACCTCTTTGACTAGCACACGCACGGCTGTGATCCATCTGTGATGCAAACTGTATCTGCAGTCCACTGGGTCTCTGCCCGTCACAGTTTCTTTGTAAGGATGTACCACCTTGTGCTGATCAATCCCAGTTCAGGGGCCTTGAATGGTTTCCATTTGGGGCAATTGCCAACAAAGCCACTGTAAACACATTTGTGTACAGTTTCTGTGTGAGCACAGGGTTTGGCTTTTCTTAGTTAAATGCTTGGGAGCAGGCGTTTCTGGAGTGGTGAGTAAGTTTTATCTTATAAGAAGCTTCAAACTGCTCTATACTGTGGTTATACCATCTTGTATTCCCAGCAGTGATGTTGGGGAGCTAGAGTAGTTAGGTTATCATGTGGACACTTATCACATAGGACTGAATTACAGTCCCACGTAGTAACTCATTAGTTTTAATGTGCATTTTCCTAATGAATAAAGGTCTTAGCATTTTTCATGTGCTTATTTGCCATATATTTTCATTTAATAAGTATTCAAATCATTTTCTCATTTAAAGCTGTATTTGTTTCCTTAATGTATTTTAAGAGTTGACAACAAGGTCTTTATTAGTTATATGATTTACCTTGTTTCTAATTTTAAGGGAAAGTGCTCCATTTTCAACATTATGGGAATTATGGGATGTGTGTGTGTGTGTGTGTGTGTGTGTGTGTGTGTGTGTGTGGTTCCTGAGGCCACCTGTGGCACTGCTCTGAGGTGGGACCAAGAGTCTCACACATGCCAGACATATGTTCAATCACTGAGTCAGATCCCCAGCTCCAGTTAAATTTGATATTTTAGTTTTTTAAGTTTAAATACTTTAGTCTATAAAGGTGCTCATAATACAGTTGTTCTGGCATTCAGTATTCCAACACCAATTTCACAACCTGTGGCCTTTCCTCTACCACCCACCCCCAAAGCCTCCCCCTTTTAACAGGGACAAAATAATATATTTTATATTGCTTGTTATTAGCAAAATGGCAAATGGAATTATTAAAATATAGTTCAATTGGGGCCGGAGCGATAGTCCAGCAGGTAGGGCATTTGCCTTGCATGCAGCCGGCCTATGCCGGCCCAGGTTCGATCCCTGGCATCCCATAAGGTCCCCTAGCACCGCCAGGAATAATTCCTGGGTGCAGAGCCAGGAGAAACCCCTGAGCATTGCCGGGTGTGACTCAAAAAGCAAAAAAAAAAAAAAAAACCATATATATATTTCACTAAAAGAAAATTTAGGGGAAACTGTTACATCTCACAATGATGTTATTAATGATGTTATTCATCTGGAGATTTTATGAGTTGTCTATTACTGGTTCGGCTTAGTTGGGCTTCTATGAAACTTAGTTGAACTTCTATGAAACTTTCCTGTCTAATTTGCTGTGCTCCTACTGGGCTGTCAGTACTGTGAAATTTGGAGGTGTCATGAAGACACATATGCAGCTACATGCTCCAGAGACTGTGGAACTGAAATAGCTCATCAGTTCAGTGTCTCTTTGAGATTAGTTGTGATTCTGTGAAGCTAGGCCATTCATTTGACAGAGGCAGATGCTGGGTGTAGGTGAAACTGCTGGGCCTTTGGCAGGGTGGGGACTTAGCCCATTCCCATCCCAAGAAGGTCCCAGAAGTCTCAGTCTGGAGACCTATCCACCAGAGTTCGCTGGCTTGGTGTTTCTTCCAAGACTAGTGGTGAATCTGGGCTGTTTACATGCCAGAGGCTGTGAGGTGTGGGAGGACTGCTGGGACTTTCTTCAAAACAGGATGGGGTGGTGGAGAAGTGTTACTGAGAACCAATTATGAACACCTTTGTAATTGTATATCACGGTGGTAAAATAAAAAAAAAATTTTTTTAAATTGCCCCACTCCAAGAAGGTCCCAGAGTTTTCAGTCTTCCTAGGAGTTTTGCTGACTTGGCATCTCTTCCAAGAATTGTTTGATATTGTAAAAACACATAGCAGAAACACTATCTATACTTCTTTATTCACTGCAGCTCTATTCACGATAGCCAGAATCTGGAAACAACCTAAGTGCCCGAGAACAGAGGACTGGCTAAAGAAACTGTGGTATATCTCCACAATAGAATATTATGCAGCTGTTAGAGAAGACGAAATCATGAAATTTACCTGCAAATGGATGGACATGGAGATTATCATGCCGAGTGAAATTAGTCAGAAGGAAAAGGACAGATATAGAATGACTACATTCATTAATGGGACATAAATATATATCAGTGTTTTATTAAGTGTGGGAAATGGTAATGTCAGACTAGAACTCACCATTGAATATACACAAAGAGATTTACATGATAAACCTTAAATGTCTGTAGGGCAAGCCACAATGTGTAAAAGAAGAGAGAGAGATACAGAGACAGAGACAGAAAAAGAGAGAGAGAAAGAGAGGAAAAGAAAAGGTACCTGCTATAGACGCAGCCTGGGGATGGGTGGGAGGGACTGTGGGGGCATTGGTGGTGGGAATGGGGCACTGATGGAGGGATGGGTTTGGAACACTGTGTTACTGAGAACCAATTATGAACACCTTTGTAATTGTATATCTCACGGTGGTAAAATAAAAAAAATTAAAAAAAGAATTGGGCTGGAGCAATAGCACAGCAGGTAGGGCGTTGCTTTGCACGTGGCCAACCTGGATTCAATCCCTAGCATCCCATATGGTCCCCCGAAGCACTACCAAGAGTAATTCCTGAGCGAAGAGCCAGGAGTAACCCCCGAGCATTGCTGGGTGTGACCAAACAAGCAAAAAAAAAAAAAAATTGTTTGATATTGTGTTTTTATAGATGCTGGGTATTTTCTTTTCAGATAAAGTTCCACCCTAATCCTAGTGAACAGAGAGCTTTCATGAGCAGTATTAAATGTTGATAAGGACTTTGTCTCATGGAAATACTCACATGGTTTTCCTCTTTAGTCTACTAAAGCAATAAATAACTTTAATTTTTCTATTTTAAATCAGTCTTACATTTCCAGGAGATATTATCCTCTACACACACACACACACACACACACACACACACACACACACACACACATGGATTTGATGGGCTAATACCACTGTGAGAATTTCTGTGTCCAGCTACGTTCATGACATAGGAGTCTGCATAGTTCTGTAAAGTCTTTGGTCTTTGAAATATACCTTAGGGTCATGCTGGCCTCATGGAGTTGGCCTGTAAGTTGAAACGAGGCTCCTCTACTGGTAGAGTCCCCTTATTTACCTCTTCTAAGTGATGGTTTTTGCTTATTCAGTTCACCCCAGAGAGCAGAGAGTCATCACCTGCTTGAATATTGCTCACGGATGGGAAGACAAGGCTTCTTCCAGAGGTGACAGAGACATGATGACAAGGTGTCCCTCTTCCTGAGGGCCACGGTTCTCTGTGCATTTCAGTAGGACTAGCACTAACACCCCGCCTAGCTGTATTCTCAGAGACCAGATTTTAAGGACCAGAAAGAGGAAGCTTTGGAGAGGCGAGTGTCCTGCCCCAAATCCCCTGGTGCACATAGGGCAGAGAGCGGTGTGGTTTTAACTCACCTTCAAAGCTCTACTTCCCACTTGGTTTTGTTCTCTGGTCCAGTGATATGAGCACTTACTGAGTGCAGCTAGTTCACAGGCTCCAGAACCGGCCATCTGCTCGCCGTTAGTCATTGTGACTGTTAGGTATGCTACCTTCTCCTGGAGTGTGAGGTCATTAAAATTCAGAAAAGCCAGAGGTTTCACCTAAGAGCCATCAGTGCTGGTAGACACCAAAGCCCCACAAGGGGCAGGGGGCAGGAGGTAATTAGCATAATAACATGATGAACAGGAGCACATATAGCATGTATACAAAGCAGCTCTGTAGAGTCCCAGAGCAGGAGTATGAACAGAGGGGCTGAAATTAGGGGCCCTCCTGGAAACAGCATAGGGAAGTGGGGAGACAGTAAAGCCAGACTAGAAGGCCACAGGAGCCCCGGGTGGATTGAGTTAAAAAGCTAGGTAAACAGCAAAGCAGGGGTGGGGTGGGGGTGGGGGCGGCTGGCTCAGGGAGCAGCCAAAGCCAAGACAAGCAGGGCAGGAGCTGCAATTTCCAGCGTCACGGTGCTGACGCTGAGTAGGGTGGACAGGCCTCACACAGGAACTGCTCACAGCTGCACAGCTCTCTCCTTTCCAGCACGTTCTCTCCTCCTTCCTCCCTGCACCCTCTGTGCTGGCTAACTCTCTGTTCTTTATAGCTAAGGGCAGCCCAGCACAGCCGGATGAAAGGCTTGTTGGTGATTCTACGCACCATCCTGGAAAACCCAGGCTAGCCTGAGTCTGGACCTAGGACTGTCAGGAGCAGAAAAGCAGGGATAGGGAAGGGCTGAGGGAAAGCATCAGAAGTTAGAGCATATCTTGGAGCCAGATTCGGATCCCTCCCCCAAGACCTGCCCTCCAGAAGGTCACATGGCCACACCCAGAACTCCTCCCGGTGCCATTGCAACCTCACTCCAGCCATGGTTAAGACACGCATCTAGAAATCTCCAAGGAGACCAACAAACTGCAGACATGATACAGGCCTGCAGCCATGTGAAATCTCAAAAAATAAAAGTATGTCAGCAAAATTTCTACTCTGTAAGAACATAGCAAAGTATGTAGGCACAATTTATACTCTGTAAGAACACAGCAGTAATTTCTTATATGGGGGATCAATGGCCCAATGGGTCCAGGGTGAGATTTAATAATCCCTATTAACTTTTGGGGCGGGCGATAGCCCAGCGGGTAGGGTGTTTGCCTTGCATCGGCCGGCCCATGCCGGCCAGGGTTCGATTCCCGGCATCCCATATGGTCCCCTGAGCACCGCCAGGAGTAGTTCCTGAGTGCAGAGCCAGGAGTAACCCCTGAGCATTGCCGGGTGTGACCCAAAAAAAAAAAAAAATAAATAAATAAAAAATAAAAAAAAAATAATCCCTATTAACTTTCTTCTAAGAATATGTTCTTTGACTATATTTAGCAAATTAGCTCTAACAAAGCATATAAACGAGATTTTTCAGTGTAGTCTCAGGATAGTCCAAACAGCAATTGCAAAGACCCGAGATAATAATGACCCAAATTTGCACATAAAACCCCATGAAAACCTTATGACTTTATCAATACCATTACTACTCACATGTTGCAATAATCAATACAATTAGTGCTGGCTAGGAGAGCAGGCATGGGGATGGGGGGGGGGTAGGAAAAGAAGGCCTTTGGTGGTGCGGGGGCACACTGGCGATAGGATTGGTGTTGAATGATGAATGTTTGTAACAACTGTACTGTGATAAACGTTGTACTTTGTAAATCATGGTGTTCAAATAAAGGGAAAATAAAAAGAAGAGCACCACCTCTAATAGCTCTGAGGCTCTGAAGATGATGCAGCCAGAATGCCGACGGTTGACAGCCTTGGGCTTCATGCTCTTGAAGCTGAGCACTTGGAAAGCAGCCTTGATGATACAGGCACCACAATCTCAGGGTCCAGGCTTCTGAAACACTGCGATGCCTCCAGAGAAGGGGGCAGAGGCTCCAACACAGGGGCAAGGTGCTTCAGCCTAAGGCAAAGTCCTGGAAGAAGGTTGCCAGGGATAGGCTTTAGGGGAGCAGAGAAGCTGGCAAAACGGGGATTCTGCAAACTTTGAAAGGAGTCAGGGGCCGGAGCGATAGTCCAGCGGGTAGGGTGTCTCTGCCTTGCAAGCAATCAGGCCCATGCCGGCCTGGGTTCGATCCTCAGCATCACATATGGTCCCCCAGCACCTCCAGGAGTAATTTCTGAATGCAGAGCCAGGAGTAACCCCCGAGCATTGCCAAGTGTGACACAAAAAAGGAAAGAAAAAAAGAAAGGCGTCAACGATCCAATTAAATATCATGCTTCTGAATATGTCGCCCAGCCAACAGCATCGTCCAGTTGACCTGCAGTACCTCGGGCAACTAGTGGTGGAAAATAGTCAATCTGGGTTATTCATGCCTTACCCAATGCCCCACTGCCCCTCACTGAGAGGATGGGAGTTGGGGTAAACTGTGACCTCCAGCTTTAAACCCCATGCAAGCATTATTCTGCTCTTTCCAGCCTGAGAGATACACAGCCACGGGAAGATGAAACTTCTTAAAAACCAGGTTTGTATTTGGATTTTCAGGAGGTGGTGAAGAGGAAGTCCAGCTGGACAACCATACCCCCAAACCTCACTTAGCATTTCTTTTCTGACACAGGACGTCTAAAGAAAAATAAGAAATCTTTACTGGGCTCTGATCCCTCCCAAGAAGCAGTACAATATTCATTGTCCCTCCCTCCTTTACAGCCCCTTAATCTACATATTTTTCCTTGAAAACCAAGATTTTCTTTTCCTCAGTTACTTCCACTCCCCATTTCTATGCCTCTAAATCTCCTTTGTTTGCTTTAAAAAAAAAACAAACAAACTTGTTTTTGAGTGATACTCAGGGGATATGCCTGTCTCTGCACTCGGGAATCACTGTTGGCGGGGCTCAGGGGACCATATGGGATGCGGGATTAAACACAGGTCTGCTGCATGCAAGGCAAGGGCCCTACCTGCGATACTATTGCTCTGACCATCTAAATCTCCTTTCACAGGGTTCACCCTGACTCCAGCCCACTCTCTCTCTCTCCAGGCTCTTTCCTTTCATGCATCCATCTTAAGCTCCATGTCTCAGCTAAATTACTGATGTCTATTTGTTCATTACGTCTTCATGGCATATCTGTGTCCATAAGACCCCAGAAAGGTACTAGGATAATAAAATATTCTAAGGAAAACAAATGCTGAAATTTAAGATACAGTATTTTGGATTTTACTTGCTCATGTTTTCATTCTTTCCTTCCAAAAGTAAATGCATGAACCAAGGTTTTAGAATGGGCCAGGCACAAAGCTTACATCTTCCTGAGAGATGAAAAACAAGGGGAAAGTAGAGGGATTTCTAGAAGTCACAGATGATGAAACTAAATGGAGAGGAAGTTAAGGACTGTGGGCAGTGGAGGTTCACTTAAACTGAATGTCCCCAACACCTCTATCAAGGACCAGAAAGATGAAATGCCAACGCAGAGACCCTGAAAAAGAAAGGAGCACGCTGAAGACACAGCCAAAGGCTGGAAACCAGAGAAGAAAAAGCAAAGGAGGACTTGGTGAGGCTGAGTGGGGCAGGTCACAGGGCCCAGCACTTGCCTCTGGTCTGTGTGTGCAGAGAGGCTCAGCTGGTCTCCAGGCCTTGAGGAGAGAGGACTGCAGGTAAGCAGCCCCTGGCAGGAACGTTGGTCATCCCCAGTCTCTGTGGACCACTGATCTTTGCCTCCACCGAGACTGTCACAGCCCTCAGCATCAGGCTGTGAGGACCAGAATGGCCCAGCACTGAGGAATCTCCCCTCCATGTGCAAAATGATAGTATCGAGGTGCTGGCAGTGGGTGAGGGCACAGAGCCCACCTGAGACCTGAGCCCCTGCTTGGGAGAAGGGGCTTTCTTCTGCAGACTGTCCTCATGAGGTCAAGAGGACCAAACAGAGAGCTCCAGGGGCACCAGGGCACGGTGGACCCAGAGGGCCTAGCTGGAAGGCTCAGCTGAGGCCTCAGGCAACTCTCTCCTTCCCTCCCCAGCAGCCAAGTCCAACGGGCAGCAGCAGGCCCACTGGACCGAGGGCAGACAGACGGGCAGGCAGGCGGGGGCGAGCCGTCGGGCAAGGGAGAAAGGAGGGCATTGTCTGCCAAAAGCCAACCAAGGGCCAGGGCCACAATGCGCGGGATTCTTTCGGGGAGAAACAGACATGCCTTTCTTCCACCAACTGCTGCTGAAACAGCCACTGGACTCGACTCTCTCCCATTTCATCCCAAACAAATGATAAATAAATAAACCTCGGTGAGCTCAGAGTGCCGGAGCCAGGCCCCTGGTCCAGAGGAGGCTGGACACAGTCCTCCAGGGCCAGCCCGGTGCCAGGTGGGCCTGCCTGCATTCCTGCTGCTGGACATGTGGGCGGGGCTTGAGAGGAGGAAGTCCCTCCAGATATGGGTGGGGCTGGCTGGCCACTGCTGTCCTGGAGCCCGGTGGGAGGACACAGCTACAGGGAACAGGCAGGGTGTCCCCTGGTCCAGCCTCACATTTGCAGAGAGGTCAGCTGCCTGCACAACCCCCTGAATGCTGGCCACTAGCAGCACCAAGCATGAGGTGGCTCAGCCCTGCGAGCAGAGAACCTGGCTCAAGGTGACATGGTGCAGATCACAGAAAGCCAGGGGTGCCCCTCCAACCCCTGGTTTCCAGGTGAGACCTGGAGCAGGAAGACCCCTCATGTGGCCACAGGAGCCCCATCTTACACAACCTGGAAGTGACCTGCCCTGATAGCCCACTGTGGGTAGGTCTCTGGACCCCCCTCCCACATTCACTGTCTCTCAGGACTGCCCACTCCACAGAAAGTGTCAACTTTGTGTCACAGCAAGACAACCCGTCTGTCCCCTTACCATAGCATGCTCCAGCTCAGCCTGGCTGTGGACACCAGATAGGCTCTGCTTCCTACTCCCTTCTTTTTTTTCTGCTCTTTGGGTCACACCCAGCGATGCTCAGGGGTTACTCCTGGCTCTCCACTCAGAAATTACTCCTGGCGGTGCTCAGGGGACTATATGGGATGCCGGGATCGAAACCGGGTCGGCTGCGTGCAAGGCAAACGCCCTCCCTGCTGTGCTATCGCTCTGGCCCCAATGCTCCCAGCTCCCTCCTTCTCGTGCAAATCCTCACTTTCATTGCTACCCAGGGTTTTCTTCTTCTTCCAGGAGGTCTTCCCAGCTCACACTAGCCCTCCTGAGAGTTTCTATGGCCTTTCCTGACAGTAGGCTCCAGGGCGAGTCCTGGCAAAAACATCGGGAACCTTTTAGGTCGAAGGCAGGGAATAGATCCCTATGTTGTCCTGTGGGGGGGAGCCAGCATGCCAGGCTGCTCCAGTCTCTGCTCCCATCCATAAACCTCTTCTCTTCAATTTGCGTCAAACTCATCTTCTTCCAGGGTTCCTTCCCCAACACCCAAAGCCTGGAGCACAGTCCTCGATGGGGGCTTGTGTGTTCCACTGAAGGTTACATGGGGCAGACTGGTCCCCCTTGGCACCATGAGCACCTTTGGGGCACAATGTACATTGCAGGGCACAGAGCACCTTGGGGTGCCTGGGAGGGTCTGTGCCTCCCTTAATTCAGTGTCACATGCTTGCCCTCCCACACTACTTGCCTCTTGCCTGAGCAACGCGGTGATGCCCCACAGCAGGTTTGATCTTTCTCTGCTGGGCCTTTTTCACAGATCACCCCTTATCCTGATGGGACAAAAGAGGTACCCCCACACCCTGTCCCCCAGTTTCCAACCAACCCACAGGAAACTAAGCAACCTCCTGAGGTTTGGGAGAATGTTGGCTGGTTTGACTTTCTTAGCTCCTGATGGTGCGTGATTGGAGAACGCCGCAGAGGATAATTCAGGCAGACAGAAAAGTGGGGCAGGAGGAGGTGGCACGCAGGAATCCGTGCAGATGAAGCGGTGAGGCCCGGACTGACTCTGGGGGAAGAACTGGCGACTTTCTGAGAAATTAGGACAGCCGGAAATTGAACACATACATGCAAGCGCCTAATTCCTTCCTTGTAGCTTTGGAAGTTTTTCATGACATCATGTCAGCTGGTTCCAGACATCCAAGGCAGAGCCTGGCGCTAAGCAGTATGTATTCAGGTCACACAGTCCTTTACTCGAGAAGCAGAGGACAGGCGGGACCCAGGATGCTCCCTCCTGGGTAGCTGGAGTACCAGGAAGGAATCGTCGTAGTAACACGCAGGAAACAACCCACCAGCTCTGTGACCTTGAGTCCCACCTTCTTAAATGAAACTAATCAGTGTAGGATTCAGTGCCCCAGGGCTGCGTTACGAATTAATGAAATAAAACGCTGGCCAAGCTAAGCCGTTCTTGGTTTCAGGACAGACTTAGAAGACTTGGTTCTGTTTCCCTTACCTCCAGGGGTGCTGCTGAGCAGGGGCTAAGCCCCACCCAGGGTTCCTGCCCTCACTGGAGTGCTTCGTGCAGTAATGGTTCAGTCTTCTTGGCTATCCAAATCACTTCAAAGCCCTCCTCTTACTAACAGGAGGGCTGTTGGGGTGGGACAGTCACAGGGCTGGCATCCACTCCAAGGCACCTTTTCAGAGGACCACCATTTGCCCAGCTAGAGGCACCCACAGCCTCGAACTTTAGCAAGGCTCGAGGAGAGGAGGGTGAGGGTGACTGTGGATCAAGTGGTCCAGGGAGCTGGCAGGTGACACGCAACTTGGAGGGACGTGACTATGGCTGTGGGAACCGGGGGGGCTCTCTATCTGCTTCATCTTTACTGCTTCCACTGGGCATCAGCCTCAAAGGACTGGGCTGAACAGGCCACCCACTGATGATGGAGGGATCAGACCTGCAGATGCAGGCTGCTGGGAAGGCTCCTGGACACTACATAACTGCCAGTGTCACTTGATGGGCCAGGGTGGGGCGGGGGGTTGGCCAAAGGGGACAATCACTGTGGGAATGCAGAGAGACCTGGTAAGAAGGGTACTGGGCAGGGAACTGCGGGGCTTTCCAGAGATGATGCTTAGGCTGTTATCTAACTACGGTCACAGGTTGTGTGTGTGCATGGTATGTACATGTATGTTTGTTTTGTGTGTGTGTGTGTGTGTATGTGTGAGTGTGGTGGTGGTGGTGGTATTTCAGCAGAGTGGCCAGTCTGGGCCTGTTGTAGGAACTCTGAGGGGCTGGGCACAGCATAAAGCACTCCTGGCTGTCACTATGGGGTCACTAGACTGCTCTAGTGGTCTCTAGCAGTCTCTCTACCCCAGGCCCATGCCAGCTCCATCCACTGCCTGCTCCACAATGGCCTGTCCTCTGAGCCACCTATAAGACAGCAGACAAGACACCCCAGACAAGACAGCAGTAGCTGGGGCAATAGCACAGTAAGTAGGGCATTTGCCTTGCACGAGGCCAACCTGGGTTCGATCCCCAATATCCCATGTAGTCCACCGAGCACCGCCAGGAGTAATTCCTAAGCAAAGAGCCAGAAGTAACCCCTGAGCATTGCCAGATGTGACCCCCCAAAAATAAAAGCAGTAGCTTCAGCACCCCTGCTCATCTACATCTACTGTGCTCAGTCAAGGTCTCTGCCCTCTTCCGGGATGCACTTACTTACTTTTGGATCTCACCTTGTATAGTTCTCCCTTCACCTCTCTTCACTCTCTCCACTAATGAGAGTCAACGTTCTGGCCATCGAGGCCAATATCCTCCCAGTCCTTCCTCGACTCAGGCCTCTCATGGGCAGAACCCTGGCCCATGAGCCTCTCTGGTCTGCAGGCCCCCCACCAGCTCCTCTCCTGCTCAGGGCGCCTATCACCAAAGACCCTCTCCTGCAGTCCTGGGCCAGGTTTCTGCAGACCAGCAGGTCTCATAGCAGGGGTCGGGTTGCCACAGAACTTAGGGAACATCTACTAGACTTGTGCCACAGTTTCCCTCTTAGGTACTCAGGTAAACCCCTGACTTGGCTCACTTATTAGGCTCTGACCTGCCTTACCAGGTCTAGTTTCTTGGACACACTTTGTTAAACTCTGCACCATGCAATAAGAATGTGTGTGTGCATGTGAGGGTATGTGCACATGTGAAAAGGAGGAATTCACAGACCATGCCACTTCATCTGCACCCACCCACCCACTGGACAAGCCCCTGAGGGCCATAGAGTCACAGCCTGTGAAACTCAGTTCCAACCGATCACGCCCCATGAAACTCTCTCCAGCTGAACCCCCTCCCTGCATCACCATCACCCTCCTGGAAACTGAGCCCTCCTCCAGCTCTTTCCAATCCTCAGATCCCGACCTCAGCTCCTGGCTCAAAGCATTAAGAGCACGGAAGGAAAGCTAATTTATCACTTAAGACATGCCGGGCAACATTTTCTACCTTCACCTATACCCATTCCGCTAAGTCTCACTGTAAGCCTCTGAGGTGGGTGCTCTCCCACCACGGTGCAGAGTAGGGATACAGCACCGGGCTCGGAGGTGAGTGAGCCCAGGAAGCCCATTCCTCAGGCCTTTGCTCTCTACTTTCCCCCACATCCCATACACACAGAAAGGCACAGTCTGACCTGGCCCAAGCCAGCATATGAACACCTTGGGCACCATGCTGAGGCACCCACTGCCCAGTCACGGAAGTCACTCAGCCTGGCTGTGCATTCACCCTGGAGTGGGAAGTGAATTTCTGAGCCTGCAGTTACCTAGTGATTCACTGGCTAACTAGTGATTATCAGCCTGCCATGCTTGGTGCTGGTTGTGTCTGTCTGCAGAGAGCGAACACAGACCTGAGCAAATGCCTGTGTTATCTGATGTACTCACTCCCAGACAGAACATGCAGGCACCCAGACAGACAGAAAGACAGACAGGGGTCTGACAGTATGCCGTGGATGCTAAATCAACACTGAAGACCGGACAAACAGCCCTGCTCAGAGGAGGATGCGATACCCTCCCTCTGCAAACCTCTCCTACAAGGGACGAAGAGGGAAACCATCCCTCTTGGTTTTCCCCCCAACTCCAGCTAGAACTCCCTCCTGGGTGTAAAGAAAGACGTCTGTCTCTCCTCCACAGCAGATAAACAGAAGCCACAGAGGTCATTCAACAGCATCCTGAAGGCTGGACGAGTTCTGAAGTTCACGGAACCGGGACAGGTGAGCAGAAAGCTGGCATTTAGCAGTACAGATAAACTGGCTGATAAGCAGCCTCCGAACATTCGGTATTTATTTCCTTCCAGTTTGGGGGTGGTTGTTCATTCCAGTTAAAAGTACCCCCCAAGTGCGGTGCTGTTTGTGCCCATCTGGCAGCAAGACAGGCACCACCCCAACACCACGCTTGGGTGTTACACACACAACCAAGGCTGTCATCTGCAGCAGCACAGAACACGTGTTCCGGAGCTGGGGTGCAGGCATCTGGCTACTCACTCGTGGGGAGCTGTGGCCTGGGAGGAGGGCGCAGGCCGGACCAGCGTTGCTCAACATACATACATGAAGCTGGGAGGAGGACACAGGCCGGGCCAGTGTTGCTCAACATACATACATGAAGCTGGGAGGAGGACGCAGGCCGGGCCAGCGTTGCTGAACATACATACATGAAGCTGGGAGGAGGATGCAGGCCGGGCCAGCGTTGCTCAACATACACACATGAAGCTGGGAGGACACAGGCCGAGCCAGCATTGCTCAACATACACATGAAGCTGGGAGGACACAGGCCGAGCCAGCATTGCTGAACATACATACATGAAGCTGGGAGGAGGATGCAGGCCGGGCCAGCGTTGCTCAACATACACACATGAAGCTGGGAGGAGGATGCAGGCTGGGTCAGCATTGCTCAACATACATACATGAAGCTGGGAGGAGGACACAGGCCGGGCCAGCATTGCTCAACATACACACATGAAGCTGGGAGGAGGATGCAGGCCGGGCCAGCGTTGCTCAACATACATACATGAAGCTGGGAGGACGCAGGCCAGGCCAGCGTTGCTGAACATACATACATGAAGCTGGGAGGAGGATGCAGGCCGGGCCAGCGTTGCTCAACATACACACATGAAGCTGGGAGGAGGACACAGGCCGGGCCAGCATTGCTCAACATACACACATGAAGCTGGGAGGACACAGGCCGAGCCAGCGTTGCTGAACATACACACATGAAGCTGCAGTGGCAGCTGCGCAGCTGGTCTTCGCTACAGAGGTCCCCTCCCAAGACGAAGAGAATTTGTTCTGGCGATTTTTTTTCACATTCTGTCTGCTTAAACAAACTCTGCTAAAAAGAACTCTGCTCTGATTGTCCATGGAAAGGTTCCCTGGAATGTTGGACGGCAACTCAGGAATGTATAGATTTAACGAGCCAATTTGGAAATTAGCGGAGATGAAAAGGGAGCATTTGGGGAACTTTACACACACAATCACTACCTGACTCATTGCAGGGGGCTGCAGGAACCCCGGAGCTTCCGGGAACGGGCTTAGCACTTGTCAGACCCCAGACTTTAAATACAGTGGACATAGGGGCAAAGGGCATGCAGCGTCTGGTGGAGGGAGGAACCCTACCTCTAATAAGAATTACAAAAGTGACAGTGGGTAGATAATTCTGGGGTCAGGGGCACATGTCTTGCATATACAAGACCCCAACTCTGATCCCTGGCAACATGTGTCACCCCAGCACCACCGGGTATAGTCCTGGAGACGCTGGGTGCCACTGGATATAGTCCTCGAGATGCTGGGTGCCACTGGTCCCCAACTTGGAATGGTCCAGTCTGGCTAATCAGTCCAGTATTGCTGAGAGTGGCTGTGGGGCATCCTGAGGACTGTTGGGAGGGCCCCCAAATAAGAAAGAATTATTGATTGCTGATATACAGTGTCCAAACTTTTCGTCAAATAAAGACCTTGTCACCCAGCCCTGTTGAGCTCCCAGTTTGGAAATATTTCCCCACTTAGCAGAGGACATCTAGGTCCTAAGTGATAGGGGGGAAATGCCAGTCCAGCCTTCTGCTCAGGAAAGAGAGAGGAGAGTCTGAGCCACGGATATGGATATATTTAGCGGGGAAAACTTGATACTGGCATTATCTAGTCAGTCGGGCTTTCACAAAACAGACAACATGTTTAGTTGTTTGATTAATATTGGTGGGAGGGTTGGGCCACATCTGGCCGTGCTCAGGGCTTACTCCTGGCTCTGTGCTCAGTGATCATTCCTGGTATGACATGAGGGATCATATGTGGTACCAGGGATGACACCAGGTTGGCTGTGTGCAAGGCCAGTGCCTTACCTGCTGTACTATCTCTTGGTCCCCATTTGTCTTCTTTGATCGGCCTTAGGACTTGGGCTACTCCTGACCTCTGATTGGGAGTGGCCAGAGGTGAGCACTCCCTCCCCAGCATGGCAGATGAGGCCCCCAGGGTAGGTCCCTGTGCCCCCTCATAAAAAGGAAGATGCCATTTCTTCTCCTCCTGGGGTCCCAGGAGGAAATGGGTGCTCCTTGCCCCTGAAGCTAACGAGACTCTAGCTCTCTAGCTCTCTAGAGTCACATTCCTTCTCCCCAGATGCCCCTCAAGTCAGGATCCTGGGTCAGCAGCTGGTCTTTAATACACAGGTCTGCATGGTTTAGTGGCGGGTGCGGACTTGAGGCCTGACAGGCTCCCTGTTTGCAGCCTTTGCTCCCATCAAGTGGCTTAAAGCCAGGCTGTGGCTTCAACCCAAAGGTACACCACAGTCTACCGGGAATGGAAAAGCATTTCTCAGAAGGGGCACAACCTGCCTTTGCTGGACCTGGGGAGGCGGCACTCAGCGTTACAGAGTGAGGGGTGACGTCATCTGTGAGGGGTGACGTCATCTGGGTCTGGGTGTCCAGACCCAGGACCAAGTTACAGATTAGGAACTGCACTTCAGTACCACCCCCACAACCTCCAGCAAAAACTACCCTGGGAAGCTGGAGATTTGAGCAAATTTGGAGGATGGAGGTCGTGGGTGGGGATGAAGAAGCCCCTAACGCAGTCGGAAGTTGTGACAACTGACAGTCCCTGTCTGTGTCCTGAGGCTGCCGCAGAGAAACTGGCAGGGGTGTGTGTGTGTGTGTGTGTGTGTGTTGGGGGCGGGTGTTTTTCAGGACTCTCTAATATAAAGCCCTCTACGGAAAAGGGTCTTCTCAGCCCTGCCCACTTCAGTCCATGGGAAATGGGCGCTCTTGCCCCCTGAAGCTAATGTGGGACCATGATGTATCAGCGCAAGTCCCTCCCACTTCGCACTTCCCAGGAGTCAACTCATAGAGTCAGGGGGACCCAAATATCAGGCGTTGCAAAGTAGTCTCTGTGCAATGACATCCTTGGCGTGAAAGGAAGAATTCTCTCCTTCCCCTCCCTATCTCCCCCAAGCCCCAAGAAGATGTTTCTATGGATAAACATCCCTCACTGTTTATAAAGGGAGAAAGAACCCAAACAAATAGTCTAAGCAACACTCAGAGCAGCCATGCAAAGGGCTACTTGGCACTAGAACGACCCCTCGGCGCAGTTTACAAGGAGCCGTTAAACCCTTGGGAGTGTCAGCACAGGCCAGGCTCTACGGCAGGCAGAGACATGGTGAGTCCACAGGAAAGTGGCAGGGTTGTGCTGTGACTTCTGGACGCACAGGCTGGCCTGTGGGAACTGGGCAGTGTCCCCACCCCGCCACCCCACCCTGTACATGCAGTTAAGCCTTGTGCATGCTTGTGAGGGCTCGGGGTCTGACAGCTGGCTCCTGACTGCCCAGTTATCACAGGACACCACAGCAAGTGTCACCCACGTCTAGCTGTTCAAGACAAAGTTGTTTCAGGCGCCTTTGGAGCCAGGAAGAGACACATCAGCTTCCAAGGCACATGATAAAAAGAGGCGATCAGGGATGGGATAGGTCAAGCCTGATGGACCCCGGCCTCGGCTGCCCTTGGAAGAGGCCCGGCTTCGTACACTCCTGCCAGATCCGGCCCTGGTGCTGGCTTCAACAGCAGAGATGCTTCTGCAGTCCTGGAGACTAGAAACCAAGGTCAGACAGAGGCCAGCATGGTGGATGCTGGGTCAGTCTTGCCCACAGCCATCTCTGCCTGCATCCCCACACAACTGAGAGAAGACGATCAAGCTCTCTGGGTTCCCTTCCTTTCCAGAGGGGCTCCCCTACGTGTGGTCTAATTTATGTCCCTTTCCATCACGATGAGGGAACCTGGGCATAGAGTTGTGGTATGGCTGGGAGGGGTGCAAATATCTGTGGTTCCTAGTGGCCACTTGCCTGGATGGCAGCTTCCAAAGGCTATGAACATTATGTTTGAAAACATTGCTTTGTTTCATCTTAAAAACATATTTCAAAAATCAACCAGGTCAATGCTTCAAATGAACACCAATTTAATATGCATTCATTATATTTGAATCAAGTTAGAATATTTTTTAAAGAAAATCTTTAAGGTCACTGACTTGTCAGACGTTCAGACGTTTAAACCCCTTAACATGTGCTTGGAGGAGTAGCTGCCTTGCCCATGTCAGAGCAGCCCTTGCACTAGGCATCCACTGTCTGCAAGTGACTCTGCAAACCCCAGCAAGCGTCTCACTCACTGAGTGGACATCCTCCTCCCGGAGGCTTTGCTTCACTTATCGGGTCATGAAGAACACACAGGGGTCCTGGGTTGAGGACCTTTGGAAACCGAGTTAGCTGAACACTCCACTGATGTGGATGGTGAGTATATGTGAACAAATACACACCTATATATACACACATGCACACACATACATGCATGTTCTCACACAGAGCAACACTCCATGTATCCAGAAGTTCCATACCTAGAGGGACTGTCTCCCCCTGTGCCTTGAATATGTGCTTAAATGATAGAACTACACCGACTGCATGTGTAGTTTTGTGCCCCTGACTCCTGGAGGAAATCCCCTGGGCAATGCACAACTCCACCTGAGATGGTCTAGTTTAGCTTTGGACTCTGGCTTCCTCAGGCTCAAAAAGAAGACACGCTGCTACAGATGCTGGCTCCAGTAGGAGACCAGAAGGTCCTCCTGACTTTGAAGGGGCATGACGTTTCTGGGGACAGCAAGATGCCCAGAAACCAGAGAATGATGGAAACTGTGATAGATGGAAACAGAGACAGATAAGGCCTAGTGCACCCCTATACATGGAGCCCAGGCCAAGGGGTGACCCTGGGCCTCCCAGGAAGGTCAGCTGTTGGAGCCATGGGAAGTGATGCAGCTTCTAGTGTAAGACCTATATGTGATTTTATTGTTGACAGAATTCAGTTTTGTAGGTCTTGTTCTAAACCACGGCAGCCGGATGACAGCGATGTTTGGTTATCACCCAATGTAAAAACATGGTTTGCAAGGACGGGCAACACAGAGGATGATAGTGCCTGATGCCAGGTCCCTGCTGGCTGAGGGTCTCATGGTAAGTGCATCTAGGACAGAAAGGATGACCTGAAAGAAACACAGACCTCACCTGCTTTCAGAGATAAGAAATGTTCAAATTAGGGGCCGGAGCCATAGCCCAGCGGGTAGGGCGTTTGCCTTGCATGCGGCCGGCACATGCCGGCCCGGATTCGATCCCGGCATCCCATATGGTCCCCCGAGCACCGCCAGGAGTAATTCCTGAGTGCAGAGCCAGGAGAGACCCCTGAGCATTGCCGGGTGTGACCCAAAAAGCAAAAAAAAACAAAAAACAAAAAACGGGCAAGAGATTAAACAATGCCACTTTAAAAAAAAAAAAAAAAGAAAGAAATGTTCAAATTAGCATATTCATATTTGATGCAAAACAAATAACCTCCCTGCTTCATGATCAGGATAAAGATTGACATTTCCTCAGAAATATTTATTTTCTCTTTGAATTTGCCCCGCAGATCTTTTGCTTTGGGAGCTCAAGAGTGCTTCCTAAACTGTGAGGGGTTCCTGTATCCATAACTGTGGTCCACATCTACCAAGTGAGTCTCCAAGCTCCCGAGACCCCAAGCTCAGGCAAAGAGTTTGGGGCCTTAAGAGCACCCTTAGGTGCTGGGGTAGCTGAAGAAAGAAGGGGCCAATGCTTGATCCAGTCATTCAGCCTGGGTTCAGGAATACAGAGCATGCCTGGTGTGCAAAGCAGACAAACACACACTCACACACACACACACTCACATACACACACACACACACTCACACACACACACACTCCAGACAACAACCCCCAACACAGCAGACAGATAGCAGACAGGAGCTGCTGGCAATAAGTTTCTTATAAGCACAAACAAAATGCCAGTACCAGCCCTAAAGTTTCCCAAAGACATAAAAGCCAGACCAGACCCCCTTTGCAGATGCATAAGCTAAGGCCTGAGAAGACCCTTAACTGTCAGGGGTGCCGGCCAGAGAAGGGTAGAATCAACAGGAAAGGAAAAACTTCAGAAGGAACAAAAAGCTGTGAGAAGAACTTGAGGACCACCAAAAATTCAAAACTTTCCTCTTGATGACCCCTAGCAAAGACTTTCATCTGCATAGAAAATCTAGTAGAAGGGGACGACTTAGAAAAAAAACTATAAAACCAACTTTGCAAAGGTAAGTGGCATGCATCTCCACACCCTCAATTTGGGATGTATAATTCCTTTCTTTTATTTTATGGGGTGCCCTTGGCTCTCTGCCCTCTGGTGAAGCCAGTGTTCCCCCTTGAATGAGTTACTCTGCCCCTTGAAGTAATATGATCTTATTTCACTATTTTTCTCTTCTGGAGATTCTTTTCTGCAAGGGTAGGTGATGCACCTGGAAAGTGTGGGTGAAGGTCAGGGCAGCTTTCCTTCTCCTGCAAAGATCAATCCCTTACTCCCGTCTGAAGCTATTAGGCTATGGATCCCCAGAACTGGGTGGACAGGGATTAAGTCCTATGCTGTCCAGCTCGAGTGAGCTCAGGTGCAGCTTGATGGCTGCCTGGGGGTGGGGAGGAGCTGGTGGGATGCTGGTGTCCGGACTGTGCTTGAAGCTGGCTTCACAGTTCTGAGCCTTCCATGCACTTCCCCAGGAGACCAGGTTTGCCTAATAGCAGGTTGGTGCTCTTGAGTAAGGCTACTGACATCATCTGGAGAGACCCCCAGCCCTGGAGGAGCCATTTGGGACGTGGACATCCCCATTCCAAGCCATTCCGTGCTTGGAATCCCCTTCAGCACCAGGCAGGTATGAGTCCTGAGCGTGAGACCCCAGCCACAGTCAGGGTCCTCTGCTGCCTGTTGGTCTCGGGGCATAGGATTCAGAGCCCCGCCCCCTGCTCCCATGTTCAAGCACACAGTCCTTCCTCCTTACCACCTAGTTCACCTTCTACATTTACTATGTGCTGCCTGCTTCCACCCCCACCAGCATGTAAGAGGCACAGGACCCTGAGCACCATTTGGCTTTGGAGTTGCCATCTCTGCAGCCAGGATGTTCCCGGCACAGAGCCAGAGCTCAGAGAGAATTTGCTGAATGAATGAGAAATCACTTGGTGGCTGATCCGATAGCCCAAAGGGGAGCTATCAGTGCTGGCCTGTGCTCAGCACACCTGACACCTGTGGCCATCATTAACTTATCACGGCCCCAGTGCCCAGCTAGTCCAATGGAGCCTCTGAAGGGGTCTCAGCCCAAAGTTTCTTCTGCTTCCATGAGAACTTCACTAATGCAAATGGGTCCTGGGACCCTTCCCAGATGGGGATCTTAACACTGAAATGTGGAGGTTCCCTGGCTGTGTTCTTGTGTTACTGACAGCAGCCACAGGCAGGGCTGATGACCACTGACGGCTGACCAGAGCAAGGGAAAACATGTGCCTTACATACAGAGACTCCCACAGCTCAGCCCAGCCTCAGACACTTTTATAAAAGCCAACTGTTTTTCTGGTTTCTTCTGGAACCCAGCTGTGCTCATGGCTTTCTCCTAACTCTGCTCAGGAATCACTCCTGGTAGGACATGGGGAACATACATGATGCTGGGGATCAAACCAATGTGGGGAAGCACCTACCCGCTGGATTATCTCCAGCTCCTAAAAAGCTGACATGTTTAAGAAGGAAAAGACAAGTGAAGGATGATTTAACAGGAAAGGATGAAAGAAACAAAACAGGACAGGTCAGCGGTCATGGATGATGGGCTAAGGTTATCCAAGGAGAAGAGGGTGGGGAGTGACAGTGGGGAGGGGGCATGGAGTAAGCAATCAGCGGCCACCTGCAGGATCCTCACCCCTTGTAAGGGGAGGGACAGGATGAGCCCACCTTGGAGAGGCTCAGTCAACAGCATCTTGTGCAAGATCACCCAGCCTACTAGACATGACCTGGGAGTGCCACCTTGGCAACCATCTCACACGGGAAGAAAGAGGCCTGAAGAGGGCCAAGAGCTCAGGGCTTTGGGAAACCCTGAACCCTGTGCCTGGCCTCACAGGCAGCAATGGCTCCCTGTCGGCCCAGGGCGGGGCAGTGAAGGACAGCAGGGGGCATTGCTGGAAGCACCTGGACAGCCTGGCTGCAAAAGAAAGTAGAATCCAATGGGACCCCACACGCGGGTGGCCCCTACAGAACCAGCTTCTCACAGTGGGCCAGGTGCCACCGAGAGGAGAGGCCAACAGGCTTCGTCCCATCTCAGGGCTGAGGGAGGCGAACATGCTCACCCAGGGGGCGCCCAGCTGCCACGCTCCCACCCTTCCTCACTCCCATCCCAGTCCTTCCTCCCGGTCAGCCTGACCCTCATCCACAGGTGCACAGCAGAACCTGGATCTCTTCTTGGGCTCTGTTCAGTCCAGCCTAGACATAACAACACATCTATTTCCAGAGCTCAACAAACACTGTGGAACAGATCAATGGAAAAGGGGGAAATAAGTATAGACTTGCAGTGTCTAAATAGGTGCTGTTCAACCACTGGTCCACGGGTCAGCTATCCATGAGGCAGTGACAAACATTTAGTGTGTGGTCACAAGCACAGGTGCATGGGACAATGCTGTTGGCAGTCACGTGTCATACGTGAGGCACTGCACTGTGTCCAGTGTGCAACTTGCCTGCTGACATCATGACTCAGGCACTGGATGAATGTTCCTGAGTCTACCGCTCCACAGACACTATTTGCTGATACTGTGGCGTGGCATTCTGGAAATCGAGTTCTCTCTGGAACCATGTTGCAAATTGGAAAATGCCATAAAAATATAGACAAAACCAAAGGGAAAATCCTTGCAACATTCTTTGAGCTAAAATAGTAGTCGAGGGAGACATACTCAGCCTGAAAGGAAGTCAAGAACTGATGCTTCAGGTTCAGAAGAAACCAGAAAAATGAATTGGTGGATTATTTGGAACATATGAAGGGGGATGCTACGTGCACGGCAGAGCCTGGCAAGCTACCCGTGTTGTATTTGATGTATATGCCAAATACCAGTAACAATTATAGACCTCATTCCGAATGGATTGAGGCTCTTTATGTTCCTGGAGCAAGCAGATGCCTTGGGCTCTACTAGCATGAGACAGGACATATGGAGATGTTACTGGGGCCCGCTCGAGCAAATCGATGATGAACGGGAAGACAGTGATGAAGGGGGACACTTGTCTTGCACAGGGCTGACGTGGGTTTGGTCCCTAGCAATGCAAGCGGCCCCTCAAGCCCCACCAGGATTGATGCCTGAGTGCAGAGCTAGGAGTAAGCCCTGATCACCCAGCTCTGGTCCCCAAACAAAAACAAACGAAACAAAATGGATAAGGCATAGGAGCTTCATCAGGACTCCCAAAAGCAGGGCCTGAGTCTGGCGACATGGCACTGCTGGCAGGGATCCAGGCTTGGCCCTGGGCTGCGAGACATTCTGAAACTTTCTGAAATGACACCATGTTACTTTCTCGATGTGTGCATTTGCCTTCATAGCATCGCAGTCATACCGAAAAGCCATGGATTTTCCATGATCACACAAACTAATGAAGAGGTAAAGACCAATAAATGCTGAGGACTAGTAACAAGTTGCCTTTTAAGCCATCTTATGTGGTTGCTCCTGGAATATCAAAAATGAAAACAAATGTTCAGCGTTTTTGTTTGTTGTTAAGGAGTTGTTCAGTGTTGGTTGTATATTAGAGATTTCTTGGGATATCTGGGTTCTCCAGACACTCAAACACTTGAGGGCAAACAGCTTTTGGACACTGTTCAGAAAAGAACCAGTGACAGAACAACCAGCAGCAAGTTGCAAGAAAGAAAGAAAAGGAGATAAAGTTTTGTGAATCAACTGGATGCATCGACTGACATGTGCAATCAGATTTTTTGACTTTGCTGAGCGAGGTGGAAGAACAGGGCTTTCGGGGAGAACAGTGGCATGGCCTTGCACTGGTCCAGACATAATGCATCTCTGCTGAATGCTTCTGAGAGCTAGATCAGACCTGAGACTGGGCCCAGATATCCCAGCATGAAGGCCTGGTGTCACAAGCAGGACTGGACACTACTGGGGAAAATTTATAAGAAACCAAGGCTGCCGTCTGCCCTGACACTGTGCCCACTCCCTTTGGGAGCACCTGGCTGCAAAGCCGCCTTCCACTGAACTGATACAACAGAAAGTGACATTCGGTTGGGCCTGACTTCCAGACTGTTCCAGACTGTTCCAGACTCTCTGGGAGCAAGACCCCATGTCTCCTTCTCCAGGAAGAAGAAAGGGTGACTCTCGAGCAGAAGGTTCTCTCCGCCTTGTCATATGAGGGAAGAGACGAAGCCATTTGTATGAGAGCAGAACTCTGCCTCATACACCCTTTGCCAGACGAGGCCCGGTGGCTGCGCTTAACACAGACGAGTGTGAGGTGACCTTCTCCACTTACGCAGTAGTCAAGGACTCTGCAAGCATCTCTTTAGACTGAGCAATAAGAGGAAAGTTCACAAAAGAAACTGGCTCTCTGGGACAGCCATGGACAAGAGGCTGTCCTCTTATTGCATCAGCGGAAAGTTTCCACTGGTGCGACAAGTTTTGATTGCTGCTGATATCAACCAGATAATCACTTTCAATATAAGAAGTCAGTATTTAGGGTGCTAGCTCAAACCGCTTGGCAGAAATACCCTGGAAATGAAGAGCCTTGTTCGGAGCCTCTGGCTTGATAACCCCTTCAAGGAAGACATCAACTCTGTAAAAAGAAAAACTGACGGGGTTGCCTTCTGATGCCAAACTGTCTCTACATGTAAAATACGTGCACCCTGAGCGTGGTGCTCATAGAAAAATGCCTATCTCTTCATTACAAAGCCTGCTAGTCATATTGTCAGTAACTGTGTGTCCACGAGAGGTTTTGCCGCCCTGTCCGTGATAGGAGCCAAATGGAGACGTGGGCAGAGCACAAAGCTGTGGGGTATCTGAGTTGGCTGTGTAGCCACGGAGAGGGCAGGTTCCAGCCAGCGGCACTGCCACACTAGCGCTCCCCAGACCAAACACCACTTTCCCAAAGCTGCAGGATGTTCAATTATTACCATTTTCTTCACAGCTCAGTTTCTGGCTATTTTAAATAAATATAGATTTTCATACTATAATATTACTTTTAAATATACAATATTATATTGTAGAGACAGACATGGGGCAGAGCTGCTACTGGCTCTCCCTGTGCCCAGCCGCTCATGAGGTGCCCAGGGGGATGGCAAGTTCTAGCCCTGGCCCGCCACCCCAGCAGAGCCTCACAAGCCAGACAACCCCCCACTTCATGAGGACCTCCATTTTCCACATCTGGACTTCCCCCTCGTCAAAACTCCACCCAGCAGACCAGCCTATCACAGCCCAGCGGTTCATCAATAAATGCTGGATTTTGAGATGGTTACAAGAGTATGCTACCCGCACGGCAGAGCCTGGCAAGCTACCCGTGTTGTATTTGATATGCCAGATACCAGTAACAATTATAGACCTCATTCCCATGACCTGGTGGAATGGTTTGAGGCTGTTTATGTTCCTGGAGCAAGCAGATGCCCTTGGGCTCTACTAGCATGAGACAGGTCATATGGAGATGTTACTGGTGCCCGCTCGAGCAAATCGATGATGAACAGGAAGACAGTGACAATATTATACATATAAGTTTTTATTTCTGCCTCAGTAGCCCTCCACAGGCATAAAGAGGTTGAAAACACCTGATGTAAGTGCTCGTTATCAAACCCTGGACAATTATATTGCAATGTGTCTATGTGTACTATAAAGAACCTGCCATTTGGGAGCACAGAGTTAGGCTCCAGGATACTCTGAGGGCCAAGCAGAGCCACTTTCCAAAAGAACCTCTGTCCTCTCCCACCATCCATGTGAACTGGTTGTTCCTCACCCCTTCAGGCTCAACTAACTGGACTACAACCTGCCGTATTCAGGGGCTGTTCCTGGCATTGTCCTTAGAGTACCCCTGGTGGTGCTCAAGGGACCATATGGGGATCCAGGGATTCAAACCAGGGTCTGCTGCATGCAAGGCACGTGTCTAACTCCCTTCCTAGTCTCATGCTCAACTCTTAATGCCTCCGCTGCTTACTGGAAAATGACTCCTTTCCTGACATCACTATTTAAGTCCTGAGACAGAGCTGACAGCTATACCACATCCAGTCTCCTCTCCTGCCCCTCCCTCCCTCTTTCATCCACGGCATGTTATGAAAAGCTGTGGCCCTTCTCATCCCCTACCAGTCAACTTCTGCTGTTACCAGAAACCCAATGCTTTGTGGCCAAAGCAAAAATTGTTGATTTCCACCACAGGTGGAATTGGGGATTGGCTGATGTGGGATGAATGAGGTTGGGCTCAAGCTGTGTATCCTTCTGCACTGGACCATGTTGACTGCGTGTATTTGGGATCAGGACAGCAGCTTGGGCAGGGGTAGGGGAGAATCTCTTCTCCTGTGGCAGAGGCAGGGGTGAGGAAGCCCCACCAAGCAAGCACACTTCAGATCCATGAAGCTCTCATTGGTCAAAGCAAATCATATGACAGTGTGCAAGTGAAGGAACGGGGAGAGGGGGATTATTTCCCCCAGCATGAACCCAGAGCAAGACCCATGGCCATATCTTCCCTCACTGGAGGCCAGGGAAAGGGCGGCAGGGAGGGAATAATTCTAATCCATGGGCTACCCTGATAGACCATCTCTGCCTAGTGAAACGGGTACAAGGGTCAAAGAAATCAGGCTGTGAAGATGGGAGCCTGGGTTTGCACTATGGCCACACATCCTTTCTCCGGGGTCTCCTGCACATCATTCTGCAATGCTTCTCATTCCTTGCACAGGGCCGTGTGGGGAGCTGACCTGAAGGATGAGGACAAGGGCCCGTCTGCTTCCCAACAGGGGGAGCAGCCACAGGGTGGAGAGAAACGCCCAACTCATGACAAAACCTTGGGTATGGTTCTCCAAGGAGGACCTGGATCTAGCAGTCTTGCTCCCAGAGTTTCCCTGGGTGTGTGAATCATGGAAAGCGATGCTCACCCATCTCAGCACCTGGATCCATTCACTGGCAGAGGTTAAAAGCTCACTCAAATAAATGAAAATTTGTGGTTGTCTGCCTGGTGCCAGGAGGTGTGCCCAGCCCCAGCATGCGTGCACTCACTGGACACTGCATTCACTGCCTGCCTGGTCACTGCAGGGGCTTTCTGCCTGCATGTGCTGACAGCACCCACCTGCCATGGGTGCTCAATCCCCACTGCGGACCAGGACGCCAGAACTGCCTGCATCGTTTTTTTCTCACTCTTTCCTGGAAACAGCCACAAAGACAGAGATTTCCACCAAAGTCTTCCCATTCACCCAGAAAGAAAAATGCAGTTAATCAAAGCAGTCTGGATTTTTCTTTCCATTCCCACCACCCCTCTACCCCCCACCCCCAAGTGAAGCCTCCCTAAGTGATTAAATGGTATAATAAGGATTTGGCATATTTACCTTGTCAGAGATTGTGCTTTTGTGGTATCTCGTGAAACACAAACAGATCACAGAGCTAGCAGGGAGATGGACTATCAGCGGGACCAAGGAGGAACGAAAACCAGCAAAACCTCATGATGAAAAAAGCCCCTCGTTGTCTCTGTCAATAACCTCTAATCACACACAGACGGGGCTGAGCATGCAACTCACTATGCCTTTCCGGCAAAATAACGCTAATTAAGTAGTTACAAAAATTATTGTTATTATTAGCAGTATCATTATTATTACAATAAATTAAACACTGGCTGGAAATGCAAGTCTTCAGGATCTGGTTCCTTCCATTTTTCCCGAGGCACTAGTTGTATCCGGCAGTGGCTCCCCAAGGCCCACAGGAGACCCGAACCCCCCCATCTCCGGGCCTGGGAAGTCTCCCGGCCATGACATTCACCTCAGTTTCCAGCCAATGGTCTCATCCAGGAGTGCCTGAGCACAGACTCACCCCACGTTGGTGAATAGCCCAGGATCTACCCCCGCCTCTCTGTCTCCCACTAATGCCCTAACAGACACCCTGGCCACAAGGCCCAGTGCCCTCAATGCCCTACAAAGGATAGCTCTCTTTCAGTCCTCCTCACCCTCCAGGTGCCTGGATACGGACTTCCTCTCTGTGGCTGACTGTGTGGTGGCTCGCCACTTCCACTGGACATGCTACTCTCATTCTTAGGTATCCCTTTACCACGTTTAGATCTTGCCCCCCCACCACCAAGACAGGGACTGTGGCCCATGTCCGAGAGAGCACTGCCCAGGAGAGGGTGTCCCATGACACTCGCTGTCCGACGACCCTGTGGCTGTGCACCCTGAACTGGGGTGTGCTCACCCAGCAGTTGATGGGCTAGAAAAGCATGACTTCCTGGGATCTGAGCCACTTAGTGGCAGGCACAAGCTCAGCAGCAGCAGTGGGTGGCCAGGCCCTGCGGTATGTGGCTACCAGCACATCACACTCGGTCAGAGTGGCCGGCTCAGACGGGGGCACTGGACTCAGGAACGCCCTGTGTGGTGTCCCCCAGGGTTCAGGGCTGTGGCACAGCTCCAGACAGTGTTGCAAAAATCAGACTCTGGGAAACATCTTTAACCCACAGCACTGGTGCTTTCACTAAATTTACTCCCCCAGGCGCCTCTCTGAGCTCCTGGTAACGACGCCATCACAGACCAAAGACTCAGGATCCTTGATCTCTACACAGGCAATTTGTGTCATGTATTGTCCACTCTGCCTCCAGAACCCAGCCAAATCCACCTCCACCAGATTCCTGCAACCATCATCCCTTCCCTACAACATTCCAGCAGCTTCCACTCGGGTCTCCCATTGTCCTGCATCATGGCACCCAGGAGAGCCTATGTAGACCATCAGCTGTAGCCAAAGCCACTTTCTATGTAAGCAGAGCTTCCCCACTCCAAATCCACTGCTGCCACTGATGGAATGTAACCCAGAAGCCTCCCTGTCTCATGCTAGCCCAGCAACATGGCACCACTTCCTCTTGGCTCTGTGACCTCCCACTAGCCCAGGCACCTGGACTACAGATGTGATATCCATCATGATCCTTTCTCCGGCCACAGGGTCTTTGCACTTACTGCTCTTGCCCAGAAGTGCTTCCCCAAGTCTTTGTGCTGCCTCCTCCGCAGCCCTCTGGGTTCTGCTGCAAACACACCTACTCCCAAATCCAAGGAAATGAAACAACAGCCCTTCTCTCCTCCCCACCCCAGTGCCCTCTAGTCTGTCTCTTTCTTTCTACACTCTATTTATTCATTGTCAAGTTCTTGTCAAATCAAAGTTCCGCCCAGGAAAAGCGCCTTTTGTGTTTTGCTCTCTACTGTTCTGTCTGCATCTTTATATGGACCCAGCACACAATTAGTACTTAAACACATGGGTGGACAGTCGTTGGCCTGGGTTTGATCCCCAGAACCCTATAGTCCCCTAAGGCTCCTCAGGAATTATCCCTGAACACAGAGTCAGGAGTAGGCACTGAACACTGACAAGTGTAGCATACAAATCAAAACAAATAAAAACAGAAACCTACGTGGGTGGAGAGGTAGTGAAATCTCCATGTCCCAGGTGTGAGAGGCTCAGGATGGTCTGGGGAGACGGGGATAGGGACCTTATAAAGAGACCTGACAAGTACCACCTCAGCCAGGCTCTTCGGGTTAACAGGCACCAGCTAACTCCTGGAGCAGCCAGCGCCCTTGCCAGGCTCAGACACCAATGACCCTTGACCCCCTTCCGGTGCAGTTTCATCTTAGGAGAACATTCAGTCTTAGGAGAACATCAGACAAGTCCCAGCTGAGAGCGAGCTGACAAGCACAGCACCAAACTGTCTCATTCACCAAACAAGGAAAGTCTGAGAAACAGTCCAGATTGCAAGGAGTGGGAAGAGAAGAGAATGGTCCACAAAATGAGGCCCTGCGTGAGATCCTGCAGCAGGAAGCGGGACTGGAGGAGATCCTGAAAAGCATAAGGGGGAATCCAAGGAAACTGGGACCAATCAACACTTTCCAGTTCATTTTGACAGATTTAGCATATTAACTTAAGATGTCAATAACACAGAACTAGATTGTCACAATAGGTGACTGACAATCACCTATTGTCAATAACAATAGGTGATTCTCTATATTATCATATTCCAAATCCTATACATCAAAAATCTTTAATGATAGAAATATTTTTAAACACACATTTGTTAGTAAAATGAATCTGTGGCAGTATATCAGTATGTCTTTCCATAGAATGTGCAAAGTACAGGCTCTGGCAGGACCCAGGAAAGAAGAATTCCTAAATCTGTGACACATGGTCAGGCCACCCATTTGCAGCAGGACCTTGGAACACTTCAGAGGCAGACTTCAGCCCTCTCCTCACTAAATTCCCAGCAGCTGAAAAGAGGAAGACTCTGGGTCGATGATCAAAATGGCAACTCCCACCTCCTGAGCCTGAATCACATTTTCCCACTGTCTTCCCCTCCACACTGCCACAAGCACCACCAAGGACCAGCCCCCTGTGTGCCCGAGCCCGAGAGCAGCTGAGGAGCAGGTCCTGACCTAGCTGTGGAGGCAACATAAACTCTCCCAAGGGGTCAAACGGTGACACAGATGGCAAATAGCACAGATATTCAGGGAAGACTGATTATGGGAGCTGATGCAAACAAGCAGGAAACAGATCTAGAGTCAAGAGGAAAGAGAAAGAGTGGCCCAGAGAGAGGTACAGCAGAAGCAAGTGTAGGGCCCAGTCTGATGAGGGCTGGGGGTCCCTTGGAGGAGGTACTGAAAGCTGGAAAGCTGTCCTGGCTCTGAGGTTCCAGGGCAAGCATCCAGGCCCTCTGGGAGGTGAAATCCTCCCTCCTCTCAACAGACCTCAGCACTCTGGCCTAGCTCCCTTCTGGCTACTTTTCTCCTATTTTTCTGCATTCCTGTCCCATCTCTCCTGCTCCTCCTTAGAGCCTTCTGGGGCCTGATGACTTCTCTGCACATCTCTGCATGCTCCAGTGGGTACGACAGAGGCACAGCTCAGAGGACCATCAGGTTACATTCTTCTGCTTCCACTAAAGTAGGAGGCCTGCAAGGATTTCAGAACAATCCAGCCGCCCACAGCAGCACCGCCCCTCTCTACCGGGGTCCCTCAGCACCTCCCCCTGTTGACTTGCTGCTTCTCCCTCACTTCTTGGTTATTCACCAGGGACATGCTAGGTGCCAAGAACTCGATGATAGCCAAATATCTGCTCTCCGGGACTTGACATTCTAGGGCTGGGGACGGCAAAGGAAAGAGAGAAGCAAATACCTGGAACAGCAATTGGTGGCAGGTGCAGTGGAGGACAGACCATAAAGCAATAGGCAGAGGAGCGTTTGCAACTCTAAAGAGGGTGGTCACAGAAAGACCACATGCCAGAAACAGAGCAGAAAATGGAGATTTGTGTTTCCTAATACAAGTCTAATACAAGAGAGTCATTCACATAGTGGGTTCAGAAGAACCAGCACAGGATCAGAGGGAATGAGTGTGCCGGGAAGTGAACTTTTTCCTCTTTTTTAAAATCCTGAAATCATTGCAGAGACATTCAGTTAGAAGAAATGATCCCTTTCCACAGCCTTCCCTGGTGACATCCTTCCTGGCGACTGCCCGATGGAGACAGTCCAGGGACGGACGGGATCCCGATGTCTCTGCTTTCAGAGGTGCTTATTTGTGGGTTCATACCCGGCCCATTTAGCTTTCTGCCAGTTCAAGGATCAATCCGTTTTCACATGCAAGTTTGGAGGCAACCTGAAGAATCCAGAATCAAAGGAAAACAGGGTGAAAGGATCCCATGCTCGGAGAATCTGACTGAGCATGCTTGCATGAAGTGGGCACTTTCCTCCTTGCCATGTCCAAAGAGAAGGTTCAGTCCCATCCACAGACATAAAAATGAGGGGCTCAAGAAGCAACTTTCTGGAAGTTACAGAGATGACAGAGAAAGAAGAACCCCAAATCCACAGCGGTGGGGTTCTTTCCTGGGACTGTGCCGGAACACAGAGGCAACAGGGAGGAGCGCCAGGGCTGAGGGATCACTGTGGGGTCCCAAGTAGGGAGAACAGGTGTGCCAGTCAGTGCGCTGGGACCAGGAGTGGAGGTGCTGAGGGAGGAGAGGAAGGAGCTGGCCCAGCCCTGCCAGGAAGGGTTGTGTGAACTCAGGCAAGTCCACTGACGTCTCTGGGCGTCATGTTCCTGACCAGGCGCAGGCCGAGCATGGCCACCCCACCCATTTGTGTGGAGGCCAAGAGGGATGAAATGGTAGCCCTGAACCAGATGCCAAAACCAGCAAGGAAACAGCCCAGCCTCAGCCCAGACTGCCCCGCGATCTCCCCACTCCAGTAGCTGTCTGGTTCCCCTCAGATGAAAATGCAGCACCGTGGCCAGGCCACGGACAGGCTTCCGATGTTTACAGGCACGAGCGGGCGCCTCTGAGAGGCCCGTGAGCGCCTGTGAGTCCCGTGACGTGCCACCCGGGCGTTTACTGTGCATCGTATCTACTTCTCTCATCCACAAATCAGCACCGGCGCCACCACACGCTGCGGCCCTCTGGCGCCCTGCTCCTTCTTCCCCAGTGCCCACATGGTTTGAATTTATTGGTTTTAGCAGCTTTCATTTATATTGTGTGAGGATCATGGAATGACCAGCAAACAGAAGCTCTGATCCATGCCCTGGAAAAAACACACAAGTGTGAGGAAGGGGGTGTAATTGGGGGGGCTGGGAAGATGCGGCTGTTCCCAGAGGCACACAGAAGACTGTTCCCCCATGGGATGAGGCGGGGAGGGCCCACTTGGGAGCGAGCAATGTGGGGTGATGAGGGCCGGACACAGCCAAATGAGACATACAGAGGATGGCAAGAAGCCTGACCCCAGAACCCAACGACTGGAAATCAAGGGCCCTGGGGCCTGCAGCTGTGGATTTTGTGCTTCACCCAGATGCTCCAGATGGTGTAGGGAGAATGCGCCGATGGCTCTACGAGAACCATAGCGGCCCCAAGTGTCTGCAGCTGGGCCTCCGGGGCCCAGATTCCTGAGAGCAGAGACTACAGAAGAGATGGATGTGCACATGCCCCTTTCCAGGGAGGCCCCAGTCCAGCCATTGCAAACATCGCAGCTGTCTCCAAGCTCTCTTTCACCCACTGGATAGGGGCTCAGCAGGGGAGGGGGCTGCCCACAGGCTGCTGGAACCCCAGTCTACTTCTACCTGGGCAGTATTCAGGAACCAATTGGCTCCCTTGCCCCACTTTGAACATGTGGAGCCCCCAGACCATCCATCCCAGTGGTCCCTAGATTAGTCATCCCAGCAATCCTCAGACCATTCATCCCAGTGATTCATCCATTCATCGCCATCCCAGTGATTCCCAGATCAGCCATCCTGGAGATCACAGGGTCACAGGGACACATTCTCCTACGGCAGCTATTTTAGAAACAAGAACAGACCTTGGAACCCTCGCCCCAAACTTGGCTATAAAGCGGGGCTTCATCCTGCAGCATCAGATCCCGCTGACAATCTGATGTTGAGTCCCGTTCAGAGCCCGGCGCCTCCTGCGTTAGCACCCCACCAGGCCTACGACTTGGCTGTGAGAGGCTGCTTCGTCAAGCCTGGGTGACACCCCAGACAATGTATGGAAGAGCACAGAAAAGGGGGCAATGGACTCCGGACACCCAGGCTAAGCCCAAACTTTTTTTTTATTTGGGGAGGCAACCAGCAATGTTCTTGGGTTTACTCCTGGCTCTGCACTCAGGAATTACTCTGGTGGTGCTTAGGGACAATGTGGATGCCAGGGATTGAACCCTGGTTCCGTAGTGTGTAAGGCAAGTACCCTACCTGCTATACTACCACTCTGGCCCCTCACTCAACCCAAACTTTTTTTCCTTTAGTCCCCTACAAATCTTTTCTTTCTCTTTCTTTCTTTCTTTCTTTCTTTCTTTCTTTCTTTTCTTTCTTTCTTTCTTTCTTTCTTTCTTTTCTTTCTTTCTTTCTTTCTTTCTTTCTTTCTCTTTCTTTCTTTCTCTCTCTTTCTTTCTCTCTCTCTTTCTTTCTTTCTCTTTCTTTTTCCTTCCCTTCCTTCCTTCCCTTCCCTCCTTTTCTCTTTCTTTCTTTCTTTCTTTCTTTCTTTCTTTCTTTCTTTCTTTCTTTCTTTCTTTCTTTCTTTCTTTCTTTCTTTTTCTTTCTTTCTCTTTCTTTCTTTCTTTCTCTCTCTTTCTTTCTCTCTCTCTTTCTTTCTCTTTCTTTTTCCTTCCTTCCTTCCTTCCCTCCCTTTTCTCTTTCTTTCTTTCTTTCTTTCTTTCTTTCTTTCTTTCTTTCTTTCTTTCTTTCTTTTCTTTCTTTCTTTCTTTCTTTCTTTCTTTCTTTCTTTCTTTCTTTCTTTCTTTCTTTCCTTCCTCCCCTCCCCTCCCTCCCTCCCTCCCCTCCCTCCCTCCCTCCCTCCCTCCCTCCTTCCCTCCCTCCCTTCCTTCCTTTCTTCCTTTTATACTGAATTACCATGAGATACACAGTTACAAAGTTTTTCATGACTGGGTTGCAGTCAAATACAATGTTCTAATACCCATCCCTTCACCAGTGTACATTTCCAATCACCAATGTCTCCAGTTTCCCTGCCGTCACCCCCACTCCCCAACAGTTCCTACGAAGAAATGAGCTCTCTGGCTAATTTCTTGGTCTCCCCCCGCCTCATTTGGCACATGAGTAGAGCCATTCCCCGGCTGACCCTGAAGTATCATAATCCCCTACACCCACTCATGGGACTTCCTGAGCCCCGAAATGCCCCTGGGTCTTTCCACCTGACTTCAGAGAATGTGATACTGAAGCCAAGCCAGGCTCTCTAAGAGGGCAGGTCTGTGTATCATGCACAAATGGGGCATCTCCACCAGCAAAGATGACTCCTGGCACAGGACACAGCTTACCCACCCTACTGGCATGGGCGTCTCCAGAGACCCTGCGCCTAGGCAAGTCCCTGCTATCATAGGCAAAGGCTCAGTCAATGCCCCACAGTGACAGGTAGGAACAAATGGACGTGCTGTCCCTTGACTATAGCCCCTGAACCAGGGGTTCCTCAAGAAGAGGCTAACAGTGACTGACTCACATTTTCCTGCTCCTGGGCACACCCCAAATGGATGCATCTCAGCCCTGCTGACCAACACTGTTACAAAATCATGGCTACCACTTGCTTTTCTCTGTCTACTATATGTTCTTCAAGTTTTATGGGATATTTTAATTTCTTCCCATTTTTATTGAGCTACAATTGATGAAGAGCACCAAGTAAAGACTTGTGGAGATTGTATAAAAATCACCACAGTAAATTCAATTAGTACTCATCATCCCAGAGAGGCCAAAAAAGAAAAACAGCAGATTCCCTTGGATTTTCCTTTCAAGAATTCCCAAGATGTGAAATCTTCGGATTGACTCTCCAGAACATTCAACTGCATGGTTCAGCCATGGTGTTTTGTCTGTTGTTAACCATTCACAGATAAGCGAGATCAGAAAGACAGCTGAAAAGGCTGAATGCATGCTTTGCAGGTGGGAAGCCTGGGTTTAATTCCTGGTACTACATAACCCCCCCATAGATAAATAAAACCCCCCCAAAAATACAAACAAACACAACCCTGTATATATAAATGAAATCATGTTTTGGTCTGAGATTTTTACTTAGTATAATGCCCTCAAGTTTGGTCCAATTGTTGCAAATGGCAGGATCTCTCTTTTTTTTTTTTTTTTTTTGCTTTTTTTGGGTCACACCGGAAATGCTCAGGGATTTCTCCTGGCTCTGCACTCAGGAATTACTCCTGGCAGTGCTCGGGGGACCATATGAGATGCCGGGAGTCGAACTGGGGCCGGCATGGGCCAGCCGCGTGCAAGGCAAACGCCCTACCCGCTAGACTATTGCTCCGGCCTCCAGGATCTCATTTTTATAGAGAGGTTGAAAACACAGGCTCTGCAGTCAGACTCCCTGAGTTTGAATTCCAAACATACCACTCCCCGGCTGTGTGGTCTCAAGTAAGTGAATCAACCTCTCGGAGCCTCTGTCCTCTCACCTGTAAGACGGGCTGCAGACAGCAGCCACCTGAGACTGGGTCAGGATGAAGTGGGGGAGGGCACGTAAAGACCTCAGAACCATCCTGGCACTCTGCTGCAACGCCCCTTCCCTGCCAGCACCATATTCATCAATGAACCCCAGACTCTGAGCCTGGCACAGTACCATTCCCAGTATCACTTGTATCACTTGTCTTCCTGTTGCTCATCCATTTGCTCGAGTGGGCACCAGTAACATCTCCATATGTCCTATCAAGAGCTAGTGTACCCCAAGGGCATCTGCTCACTCCAGGAGCATAAAGAGCCTCAAACCATTCCTTCAGGTCATGGGAATGAGGTCTATAATTGCTACTGGATTTTGGCATATCAAATACGACACAGGTAGCTTGCCAGGCTCTGCCATGCAGGTGGGATACTCTCAGTAGTAGGCTCTCAGTTCATGCATTTACTGATGAACTGCACAGCTGCACTCAACAGGGAGAGATCGGCCTTTGATGCTCTGACGAGCTGTGGAGTCCGGATGTAGAAAATGGCGGCCCTCATGGTGTGGGGGTTCCTCTGGTTTCTTGGCAGATTAATAGTAGAGCTTGTTAATCAAGTGAAGTCAAGAAGGAGTAAATAAACAACAGTATGATCTGGGTACAGAAGAGATGGTAGAGTGGGTAAAGTGCTTGCTTGAATGCTGCCAACCCAGCTTTAACCCCTCTCACTGAATGTGGTCCCCTGAGCTCCCTAGGAGTGATCCCTGAGAACAGAGCCAAGAGTAAAACCTGGGAACTGCCCCCAGGTGACCCCCAACACCAACCCCCACATCCCCGCAAATATCTAATCCGATCACTGGGGTACAATAGGGCTTTTCTCTTTGAAGGGAGAGCAGATGGAAAGTCGGCTCAGCCCTTTAAGAGAGAGTACCTCTAGGCGCTTAAAGTCAGTCCTGGGCTTCTTCCACCCAAGGCGCCCCAGAGCCCCTCTCTGTAAGGAGAGAAGGAACCTGAGAAAGAACAGCCCAGGTCAAGAGGTGACGCACCAGCAGAGGCTAGAGCTGAGTCTCGATTCCCATCCTCCCTCTGGACGTGCTCACAGTCCCGGGGCTCTGGAACTCAGACCAGAGAACATGCAGACATTACACCCCAGAACAGTCAGAAAAAAATGATTCGCCCTGCTCGCGGAGTCAACCCCAGAGAGAGAGAAACAGAGAGGCCAAGAAGCAGGGCCTCTGAGACGAGGCTGCTCCTCAGGGCACAGTGTGGGCAGGGGCCAATGCCATCCAAATGGGCGCAGTCAGCATCCAGCACCTCGTGAAACCAGTGAGAACCCGGTTCTCCTTCCTGATGTGGACTCAGAGGCAGAGGGGATGAGCTGGGTTACAAACTCAGTCTCTCTCTCTAAGGAGAAATTGCTGCTTCCTGGTTCTGACGTTGGCCTCAGTGTCCTCAAGCTGGGGAGGGAAACATCACTGGCCTTTCAGCACTGTGAAGAAGCCCAGGCCTAGCATGGAGTAGGCAGACAGGAAGGGACAGAAGGAAGCAGGGACAGATGGAACCACACGTTCTGCTCTCTCCACTCCACGTGTCCTGTCCAGCTGGGCCTTTCCCACAGAGGTGGAAGGGGCCCAACCTGCAAGACCCACATTAAAGCCTCACATTCCTGCCTCCCCACAAGCCCACCACAATGGAAGCACAAAACTACAGTCACGACACCACCAGTCACTGTGCCCTGAGCTTAGGTAGAGCTGGTCAAGGTCAAAATCCAGCCCAAGGACCAAGCACTCCTGCCAGAGACACCCACCCAGTCACCACTGACCACCCCATGATCACAATCCTTTAAGCTGATTGTCAGGCCTCCAGAGCCTCTGGAGCAAAATGGTCCCATAAGCCAATGGTGCCACCATCCTCACTGGGATATAGATTGGCCACTGGGAGTCCAGAACATCAGAACTCTGGGGGCCAGAGCGATAGCACAGCAGGTAGGGCAGCAGGTAAGGCAGGCGACTGACCTGGGTTCTATCTCCAGCATCCCATACAGTCCCCTAAGTACTACCAGGAGTGATTCTTGAGTGCAGTGCCAGGAGTAACCCCTGAGTACTGCTGGATGTGACCCAAAAAATCAAAAAATCAAATAAAAAGTCCCAAACAGAACACTGGTGCTCCCATGTGACCAGAGGCAAACTGTCACTTCTCTGAGTTAAAAAACCACAGTGACAACAATTGGGGCCTGAACCTGGCCTAGCCCCCTTCTCGTTGTCCAGGAGCTGGGAGCAGGAAAGGAGGCTGTAGAAACTGCAAACCTGTCTGGATGCAAACGCCTGGAGTCATCACTGTCAACTGTGTTGTCGCTTCGGAACTAAGGCTGGGCAGTGAAGGAGGGAAATCTTGTGAACGACAGTTGCGAGAACTGTCCTTGTGAACTGTCCTTGATAACTGTCCTTGATAACTGTCCTTGTTTACAAGAACTAACCTTGTGACAGTTACCAGAAGAGGCTGAAACTTCCAAGGACTCCAACCCCATCTTACCCATCTTTCTCCAACCCCATCTTACCCCCCAAAAAGGGCTTTCACCTGGGATTCCCTGCCTCATGGACTCATACATCCCAGTAGAGAAAAATGGCTGGGAAACTTTAAATCTAGAACTCTAGTACCAGCGAGGAAGCAGGTAAATCCTAGTAGAAAAGGAAGGTGCAGAAGAGCTGTCTTTAACCCGGCACTTGGCTTTAGGGGCAGAGCCGGAAGCCCAACCTGGCCATGGAGCAGGAGGCAGGGACAGGTGCTGCGGATGGGGGTGGGGGCGTTGGTGGGCCCCTCCCACAGAGTGGTCCCTTCTGGGCTCTTAGGGGGCCAGAGCTATAGTCCAGCGGGTAGGGCATTTGCTTTGTGCGCAGTCAACCCAGGTTTGACCCCCGGCATCCCATATGGTCGCCCAAGTATAACCAGGAGTAATTCCTAAGCAAAGAGCCAGGAGTGACCCCTGAGCATTGTCGAGTGTGACCCAAAAAAAGCAAAAAAAAAAAAACCACCACCTTCTAGGTTCCTAGAACACGTGCACCTGTGATCTAGAAATGTATCCACTCTGGACATGGTCGAGCGGCCGAGCAGAGGGAAGGATGCTGGGAGTACGGGCCGGGCCCGAGGCTCTACCTGATGGGGCAGGATGAGGCAGAGGGACTGGCACCATGCAGGAGGGGATTCAGTCATTCTCTCCCTGCCTCAGTCTAGGCACACAGGGGCCCAGCTGGCTCAGACACTTTCAGAGACATCACTCCAGAACCCTCCTTCCCATCTCCTAAGCCTGAGTCTCACAGCATTTGCCTGATGAGCTCTGTCTCCCTCAGCTTCCTCCTCTACCTCCTCCACGACTGTGTCTTTGCTTCCATGACCCACCGGTCTTTCCATTCCCTCTTCCCCACCCCACCCAGAAAGCAAACACAGAGAGAACTGTAGGACAATGTTTGGCACATTTGAGGGGCGATAGGTGGGGGGGCATCTGAAAGGCACTTCTTGAATACCTGGATCATGTCACTGATTTTAGAATAGCAGGTGCCAAAGAGATAGAACAGGGGCTAAGGAGTAGGTGGTGTGCGCTGCCAGCACCAACTGGCCCTCAGCACTGATGGCCAACTGAGCATCAAGGGGTGTAGCCATGAGGTCCCCAGCACCCTGGGGTGGCCTGTGTAATCCCTGGAGGAGAAATCCTTAGGCCCCCGGCACTGAACCACTGGCCCAGCTGGCCCCAGAATTGCTGGGAGGAGCTCCTGGGCTTTTCAGAAGCTCCATCTGGTAGACCACCCCATCCCTAGAAAACACACAGTAACTAAAAGTGTGTGTTTACTGAGAGCCTGTGCATGGCTTCAGTGGGAATCATTCTACAGCAAACGGCAGAAGTTGTCATGAGAAGGGCAGGGAAACACGAAGTGAACAGAGGAAAACTACGTATGCTCAAAGGGCAAGAATTCCCGGCACTGACGGAGGCTGGGCTGCTCTGGGCCTGTGCTGGAGGTGTGTGTGTGTGTGTGTGTGTGTGTGTGTGCATGTATGTGGATGTGTGTGAGTGTGTGAGTGTGTGGATGTGTGTGTAGATGTGTGGATGTATGTGTGAGTGTGGGTGTGTGGATGTTGGTGTGTGTGTATGTGTGTGAGAGAATGTATGTGTGTGTGTGAGTATGGATGTGTGTGTGCGTGTGTATGTTTGTGTGCGCGCGCCTGTACTGGGGGAAGGGGCTCCAGAACATTGAGCTCACCAGCACGGTAAATAAAGATTTGTGGTTGAAAAGGCAGAATCCAAGCAGGATGTTCCCCTGAATGAGGGTGGCAGGGAGGAGCTTTAAGGCAGGCACAGGCTCACACAAAGAGGAAATGAGGACTAAATGCTTCTTTCTGCCCTTCCTGACCCAGACGACATGGTACTAGTCTCATCACTCCAGGTAGACTGGGGGTGATGATTTGGGCTGCTCCAAGTGGGGGGGAGGGGTCCCAGCTGCATCGAGGGGAATAGAGACCCCAGTAGAGCCCCGAGCTTCATAGCAGGAAGCAGAGATCCCAGCCATGCACAGAGACGGTCCTGACACACCTGCCAGGGCCACTAGCCCTCACCTGCCTGGCGACCTCGGAACTCCTGACACGGATGGCTCAAGAACCACCGACCCAGAGCCCTCTACCATTATGGCCCCTCTGTGCTCTCCTGAGCTCCTGGGAAGCGCAGTTCTCCCCACACCAGGGCAGATGGAGCTGGAGAGGAGAGCAGCTCAGCCAGGAGGAGCAAAGGCAGGTGTCGCTTCCTGAAGAGATACCAGACACCCCTCCTCCTCTCCCTCTTCTGCTCCTCTTCCCCCTCCCTGCTCTCCCCTCCCTGCTCTCCCCTCCCTCCCTGTTCCTCCTCTCCCTCCATGCTCCTCCCCAGCTCCTCCTCTCCCTCTCCTGCTCCTCCCCTCCCTCCCTGCTCATCCGCCCTCTCCTGCTCCTCTTCACCTTCCCCTGCTCCTCTCCCTCCCTGCTCCTTCCCTCCCTCTCCTGCTCCAACTTTTCCTCCATGCTCCTCCCTTTCCCTCTCTTGCTCCTCCCCTCCCTCCCCTGCTCCTCCCCTCCCTCCCCTGTTCCTCTTCTCCCTCTCTTCCTGCTCCTCCCTCTCCTCCTACTCCTCCCTCTCTCCCCTCCCCTGGTCCCCCTCTTTCCCCCCCTCCCTTCCCTGATCAGTCCAGGGCACAGTGAGAAACACTGTCTGATGCCAGCACATCCCTCTTGTTAGGACCCCCCATGCTGGCACCCATCTCAGGCTTCCGGCCCCAGATCTCTTTGAGTTCTCCTGGTTAAGCCACTAAGTCTTCTGCAGTGTTTAGTTAAGGCAGCCAAGCCGCCAGACTCCCACACAGCGCTGAAAGCCCCCACCCCCTCATGGCACCTGCACTCCAAATGCTTTTAGGCCCAGCCAGCATCAGCCACCTGGTGACCTGGCATGTCGGGGCACTGCTGGAAGGACACAGGCATTGCAAGCAGGCCCCACTGAATGGCTCTCAGGAGCTCTGGGCACTTGAGAAGAGAGTCCTGAGCTCAGGCAAGGAGGGGAGGTGTGAGCAAGGACGAAGGCGGCCGGACTAGCACGCATCAGACTCTCGCAGCCCAGAACCCAAGCAGCAAGTAAGGACCAAAGTGAAACATTTCAAAAGGAAAATAAAACTTGTGTGGATGCTTCTGGAGAGCCTGAGCTCTCTCAGGAGACAAGAGCCCTCTTGGGGGAATCAAAGGCAAACAAAGAGGTCTTTGCAAGAACCTGATGAGAAAGAGAAAAATGATTAAAAAAAAATGTTGCAGGAACGCCAGAGACAGACGGCCGGAAAGGGAGTTGGGGATGCTCGCAGTCTGTATCTCGGGTGGGCAGGGCTGCGGGGGACGCGCGGCCACGCGTGAGGCCTTGTCAGCGTCCAGAGCTGCCACACCCCCCACCTCAGAACACATCTCGGAGTCCCCACTTCAGAACTGGGGCCCATATGTCTAATTTTAGAATCAGGATACTCACAATGGGAGCTAAGTTTTGCGAATCCAGGTCTCCTAAGAAAGAAAAGACTGTCTCTGGAACAATTGTGGAATTAAAAATAGATGGATGTTAAAAGACTATCATAAAAATGCCATAAAAAGCATTCCACAGAGGGAAAGAATAGATGTGGCTGGGCCCATCAAAGGAAAGAGGGCTGTCGAGAGCAAGACTGTGAACATCTTAGATTTAGGAGCACTCTGGGAAGACTTCCTGGAGGAGGCATAGCCTTGAGTTGTGTCCTGGACATCTCCTAAGATTCAGAAGTCGAAAAGAAGGAAATTCCTAGAGCGGGAGGGGGTTCGGCACAAGTAAGCACGTTTCCAAGCTTTGTGTTGCAGCGGATATACTGCGCAGATTTAAAAGCCTGTGGATCCTGGAGGAGCAGCCCGGCGAGACAGCTTGGCAGCCACTGAGCAGAGCTGAAGCCTGGGCCACCGGCTGCCTGTGGATTAAGTGGGCGGACAGAGAGCCAGTGATGGGAGATAAAAGGGAGTGAAGTGGATAATATTTAGAAGCAAACTCAAGGGAAAAGAACGTCGGCAGCCCGGCTGGCAGGCACTCATTGAATTCTTCAGTTTCCTCCCTCGGAACACTGCATTACCAGGCGACCTCAGCCTGGCTTTGAGAGATATCCAAATGGGAACTATTAACCAAGGCACGCTCCCATTTTTATTCCATCACAAACTGCTTCTCCCTTGGCCAGCCCTACTTGCCCCCCCACCCCACCCTGACTGTCCTAGGATTGGCTGGAGAGTACTGGGGAGGGGGCGGGCCTCTGGGGAGAAGAAGATCAATGTGTTTGCAGATGATGCTCCTTGGAATTCTTGTGAATTGGTCCCTTCCAACTCTCACATTTTAGAAGTCTGTGTCTATGAGCTGAAAATTCTTCAAAGTGAAAAGGCTAGAATTTCACGACGTGAAGATTCTTTGAGTCCAAAAACGTCTCTGAGCCCAAGACTCTACGATTTCACCATTCTTAGAGTCCCTGCAAGACCAAGCACATGATGCGGAGATTCTAGAAGTCTGGAAGTCTTCATGCTGCGAGCTTCTGACTGGGAGGCAGGAATGTTGAGGACATCCTGGTCCCTTCCAGCTTTCTGGCCTCACTTTGTCCCCGGCAACGTTTGGAGACATCCACATACTTCTGTGTGTGCCTCCACACCCGCCCTAGGTGGGTTCTTGCTTTATGCTGAGCCTGAGTTAACCAGCCCAAGAAGTGGGAAATGCTCACAGGCATCTTTGCAAAGCAACTCTCTCTGCAAAGCAAGAATTAAGCATCCACCTGCCTAGGAGTCAGAATCAGATGGTCCCTAGGGAGCTGCCAGCAAATGACAGATGTTTGCTAAACAGTTCCAGCTCCTGTACTCCTTGGGGGTGAGATCCATGGGGGAGGAGGGTGGGGCCAGCAGGGGGCCGAGCAGAGCAGAGGGTGGAGGGGGCCGGAGGAAGCTCATCGGCAGCCCTGCATTTTTAAGAAAC
>JAJIBD010025562.1:0-27500 GCA_021461705.1 Cryptotis parvus | reverse complement strand
GTTTGTATGCAAATCTTCCGTGCAATTCTCAAGAACCCACAAGCACAGCAAATCCACTTTCACGTTAACACAGCTACCACAGTGTAGCTACAAACCAAGGGGATTCTATTATACCCACAGAGCGCACTGAGCCTGTTTAGGGGTGCTCTTCGCACAAAAGGCCCCACACAGAGCTGGGGACAGAGCCCAAGGCGGCCATCGGTGTGCAGAATATCCTTGTGAAATCCTATTTTAGCCTCACCTGGAGATTCAATTTATAGGCCAGGGAGAAAAAAAAATCATTTCAGTACTTTCCAATGAGTTCTTGGCTTTTTTTTTTTTTCAGCAAGAAATGATGACATGATCACCAGACAGTGCCCTCTGACTACTAAAAAGGAGAAATCAGTTCATCTCTCAACTAGCTGTGGGACCCAGGCATGGCTCTGGGCACACCTGAGCCAGAACCCTGACCCACTCGGCTTGGCTGCATATCTCAGTTGAGTGTCTTAACCCTTCAAGCCTCTGCAGATTGAGAGAGACAGCGACTAGCTCAGCCTCTTCTGCTCTGGGATGGCCGAAACAAGACACTCATGAGGCTAGAGGCAGAGAGAGAGACAGAGAGGAGCTCAACAGATCACAACTGGGTGGGAGTCTTAGGCCAGGGAGGGGGCTGCAACCACAGACAAACATCCTGGGCAGGCTGGAGAGTCCTGCCCAGTGTCCACGACACCACACACACAGGAAAGGTGAGGGCACGGACAGCAGCCTCCACCTTCTCAGATTAGGCCTGTGCAAACCACGCAACTTCGAGGTCTTTCTTTTCCGGGTCCCGCTCCCGTGGTGCGGGGGACAAAAAGCCCCGCGGAGGGAGCGGCAGGTCTCCAAGCAGCCTCGCCAGCATGCGGCAGTTAGTACCGGTCCCTGCAGGCAGTCCAGGTTGCTGATTTAAACCTGCAGGTGCCACCCAAGGTTGTCACAAGATCTGGACTTGAGACCGGCACCCCCAGGCTGTGACAGGAAGGAGCTGCCACCTCCCCTTATTAGTCTGGCTACACTCAGTGCCACCGCGGAGGGGAGCGAACGCGGCTGCTGGGAAGGGGGGCCCAAGAGGGCCCTCTCTGCTCCTGGAGCAGGTGCAGATACTGCCCACACAAAAGGATCGTCTCTTTCTCCACACTGTCTTGCCGTGTCCTCATAAAGGTGGTGCCTACCCCCTTCACTGGACAGAGGGAGCCGGTGCTGGGACAGAGAAGCAAGGCTCACTCTCTCTGCCCTGCTGTGCCGAGCCTCCTGGAGTCAGCACATCAGTGCACTCTTCGCCCCCTCTGGAGCGAGGTGCTCATTTCTCTCCAGGCATAAATTCCCATGGATCCAACTGCTAAACCCTCCAGCCCCTGAGAGAAGGCGGGAAGAAAGGCCTGTAGGAAAGACAAGAAAGGCCTCCCATGCATGCGTAGGGGAGGGGGACTGCGGAGGGGATGGGGGGACTGCGGGCTGAAAAACACACACACACACACACACACACACTCACACACACACTCACACACACTCTCACACACACACACTCTCTCACACACACACACTCACACACACACACACACACACACACCCCATAGAGCATCAGACTCTCCTCCCTTCTGATCTTCCTTAGCCCTGTATCCAAGTCCTCCAACCTTACCAAGTACCCACCTACAAATCTCCGGTTGCAAGAACCCACCAAAATGGAAAGCGCCTGGAGTTTTCTGTAGCGGGCCTGGCGCGTGGAATTGATTAGACGCATCCGGGGGAATGTCAGGGCTGGAAAGGGCTCGAAAGATGACCTCATGCTGGTCTCTCATCTCACAGACAAGCAAAACAAGGCCCGGAGAGGGCAGGGGACTCGCCCAAGGTCACCTAACACATTCGCCACATGCTGGAGCTGGTGCCCACACCCCTACTTGACAGCAGTGCCCCGGCCAACTTGCCCAACACACAGGCTAGGCGAGGTGGGAGAAGCATGTTCAGCAGCTCCTCTCAGCCCCTGGCGTCCCCAAATGTAAGCTCTCTTTCTCCACTTAACAAGGAAAAATGTGGTGTTTCTGCCCAGAGGGAAAAAAAAATACAGAAATCTGAGAAATACTAAAATGAAAACGAAAATCCCAGGTCTGAACAAAAAGGCTCTCTTTTAAAGCTTCTTTTTTCCCGCCTTCCTCTCTCGTTGGCTCTCCAATCACCCCCCAAGCCCCCACCCCAAAATATTTTGCAATAACAGTAATGCTGAGAGGAAAGAAAAAAATAAAAATCTGATGCACTTAACAGATATTTCGGTACAATAATGCATCACAGATGTTCATATCAAACTGTGCACGCCTGCATATAGTTTCACTGAGAAAGCTGTTGCATTTCTGACTTCGGGGGTGGGGATCCCTAACCACCCCTCCACCCAGGCTCTACCATCCCACCCTTCGCAGCAAGCCCCGGCTGCCCAATGGAAAGGAGGAGAGATGTCATCACCTCGCTCCGGCCCAATGACGAGGACAAATTGGCGGAGCTGGGGGGTACCGGCAGGTGGTGAAGCCTATGCTGATTAGGTGACCAAGACGAGCCCCTGTTTCCACTGGTTCTGGATTTACTTCCTGTCACCCTCTCAGGGCAATGGGCCCAAGGCAGGGTTCAGGATGAGTCCGGGCTGGGGACCAGGCAGGCGCCTTTCTGAAACCAGAGATTTGCGTCTGTTTGATCTTCAAACATGGGCTTTGGAGACTGTCAGCGTGCTCCTGGTTGGCCAAGGCACGACTCCCTAAAACAGAGTCCCACATACTTCCCAGCAAATGTTTGCAACCTACCAAAGCCGTCATCTGCCTCAACAGCAGTGTTTCCAGACCTCGCAGAAAGATAGTTTTGTTGTTTTAAGAGCAACAGATTAAAGGCAGGGGGCTGTTTAACCAGAGGGCCTGCATGCTCCCTTAGGGCCTTGTCAGATTCCTCTGTGGTCGGTACAAAGAGGGTGTTGAGAGTGATGGCGGAACCCCACCTCCCCCAAAGTCAAAAAGATATGGAGGCCAGACCAAGGCCCCCAAACAGAGAAGGCCCCCACAAACCTGCCTCCAAAACAAGACGGGTGTCCAGCCACTGGGCACCCAGCACAGAGCACATCTGCTCCGGAGGCTGGCAGGGGAAAGGCCCTTCGGAAGGCAGGTTAGTTCAGAGCTGCTGGTGCTGCCAGAGAATGCACAGGATTTCACTCCCCCGTGGAGAGAGGAGTCAGGCGTCGTCAGAACCCCGCGGGGCGTGACTAACTGCCCCAGTATTCCTGCCACCAGGGCCCTCTGGGTAAGGGCTTCGCAATTACAGAAGAGCCAGCAGGAGAACTGACAAACCCGCCTTTCTTTTGGCTGGCAAATCAATCTGGCTTCTTCCTTCCCCAGGGATGAGATTGCATTTCCCCTGGAAAAACAAAGGCCAGAGATCTCCGGAGAGGGATCAGTTTCTGCCGCCGTTTCCCTGGTGAAGCACTTGCAACATCTCGAGGCCAGCCGCAAACAGGTCTGGTCCTTGAGGTAGAGTTTCCAGCCCTGTCAGTTCCTGGGGCTGGTTCCTCAATGGAGCCGCACATCACTGGGAGGGTGGGGTGGGGTATCACGCCTCCCCTCGGGGCATGGGGCCAAGCCCCATCCCCGGGGCTCCTCACAGGAGCCCCCAGCCCTGACTCAGAGCCCCGCTACTCCAGAACTGACAGGCTGGTCTCCCGGCACAGATGTGAACTCATTGTTCCCAGAGCCTCAGAGTGGAGTTTGGGGCCAGTGAGTTGCGGTGACCTCTGCCCATGGAGACGGGCTTTTAATGACATTTGGCTGGATTGGGCCTCTGGCAGCCAGAGACTTTAAACCCCTAAGCGCCTCCCTTCTCCCTGCCCCCAAAAGCGGAGGTTCAGAAATCACGACTGTCAACCTTTAGAGAACACATTTCTCTGAAATTATTAACCCCCGGGGCTGTCCTTGCTGACTTTGTCCCAGCTGCAGGAGAGGTAGTGCAAGGGATGCTGAGAATTTTGCAGAGTCCGACGAAAATGGAAACCAGCAAGTGGGGTTTACGGCGCCCCACAGCCCATGGCCCGGGACCACGCAGCCCTCTGTGGTCCCTCAGGCATACCCCTCCCAGCCAGCCTCAAGCCTCAGGAGAGCAGGGACTGCCAACCCCCTCTCTTTCTTTCGCATCCCTGGATGCTCCCAGGCAAATTCTTTCTGCTCAGGCAAGCACAGCAGGTGGGGGTGTATCTCCTCCACAGGAAACAATCACCCCTAACTCTTTGCGCCTTTCTCGCACTACATCTCCCTCGAGCCACCACAAAAGCCACCATGCTGCCTCCTCCTTCCGGTCCCTCAGACTCTCCCTCTTGGGGGCCCAGGCTCTGGCAGTGGAGCAGCAGGGTGGTACAGACCTACCTGGGAGAAGTTGAGGCCGTTGAGTGGATGGCACTGCTCCTCCACCCGCTCCACAGCGCCTGTGCTCTTCCTCATCTTCTCGGCCTGCTGGGCCAGGTAGAGGTCCAGTACGGGCACCCCTCGGGGGCGCACATCCGTCTCTGTGAGCGAGTTGACCATGAGCATCACCCACACCGGCCTCTTGCGCTCCCAGTTGCCAGCGATGGCGTTGAACAAGTAGTCGGCGTAGAGCCCCCTTGCCCCGCTGGGCGGCGTCATCCACGCACGGCATCATCAGCTTCACGTAGTCCAAGTGGCGCTTGAGCCGCCAGTAAAGCTCCCGGGGCAGCACGTCCTGCAGGTTCTCGCCGTGTGGCAGCAGCTGGCAGCTGGCTAGTGCCGAGATCGTATAGGGGTTCGGTGAGGTCCAACTCGAAGTAGACACGGGCGCTGGCCTGGAAGGCCGCCTTGGAGTTGTCGGGGATGAAGTCCCAGACGCGGGTGTAGAGCACGTGGATGGTGCCAAACAGGTAGGCTGGGGGGTCGCGCGGATGGTCCACAGGAAGGAGTTGAGGTCCCTCTGCTGTGGGAGATGGGGGACAGATGAGGCCCAGGGCAGGGTCAGCCAGGGTGAGCACGGTAGGCAAAAAGCAAGGGCGGGGAAAAGCCCTAGGACATCCACTCAAATCCTGCTGTGACTCTTAGCTACAGAGCCTTGAGATCTTTACTTCACATCCTTTGAACTGGGCTAAATGGAATGGGACAGGGGTAGGAAAGGGCTCCTTGGCAGGACCGAGGCGCAACACACAGGCATAAGCTTCCTGAGTACAGGCACGTTCCTGAGCCATGCACGACCGTCCCTGAGAATTAGCTAGAGAATACTCAAGTGTGGCTAAACCTTCCCCAAAGGGGCTTCATGTGGAGTGGGGCGTGAGGGGACCTGGAATCCTGCTCTGGCAGGAAGGGTGGGAGTCAGAACTTCAATCTCACAGTTCTCTCACAGTTCGGAGAACTGTTCCCAGAGTCCCTTGGAAGCAGAACACCTATTAACAGCAGCGTATCTATTCCAAACACCCTCCCTCCCATTCACTGCGGGACAGTTTTCTTTGGAGAGGTCAGGGGTAGGGACCAGTGACTCTCTTGCACCAGCTGAAACCACAGAGGCGAAAGTGCTGTAAAATCTACAGGCTAAAGGGAAGTTTCAAGGCCCTAGCTAGGGTGGGGAAGATTCCACAGAATTAGTCCCCAACTGCACATAGTTTGGGTGATTTCCAGACTCCTAGAGAAAGATGTGTTTGGTCTCTAACCCTAATTTTCTGTTATCTTTTGTGACTACGCTCAGAGACTCTGTGTGTGTGTGTGTGTGTGTGTGTGTGTGTGTGTGTGTGTGTGTGTGTTACAGAGATGAAGAGGCGGGAGGCAGAGCAGAGAGGAGGATCCTCCCTTCAGACCCAGTTCAGGACAGAGTTGTGTGGGGAAAAAGATTTTCAAGACTCTCATGACAAAGGCAGTTTCCGTCCAGAAAAGTCCCAAAGGTCCTTCTGCCCACCTGTAAGCCTTAGGTCAACTGACCTGATTTTCCTGCCTGGTTTGAGCGTGATAAAAGCATGTCATGGTGAGTGGAAGGAACAGTGGCTCAATTTACTAACCACCCACTGTGAACCCCAGCCTCCTGCAAGTCACACTAGCTGTCCAGGGCTGGCCAGCGCCGCTGTGCACTGGGCAGGCCTGCAGGCGCACCTTGCCCAAGGTCACCTAACTGCCTGGAACTGGGCAGGACAGGAGGGTCCGACCCCCATCTGGGATGCCTGCCTCCAACTCAACTATGTTTTCCATGCACAGAGGTGGCGGTGGCGCAGGAAAATCAAGGGATTCCTTGGTTTGGAAGGAAAATTCGGAGAACCTGTAATTACTGGATCCTCCAGGAAATATTAGGCCAGCATGCCGGCACTTCCTCTCCTCAGGAATCATCCTGCTTGTTGGTGGAATGGGGACACGTAGGAGAGCGGGTGCAGGCACCTGGGCTGCAGACAGGAGAAGCGAGTTCGAAGCAAGTTCATTTTAGGTTGGAGAGGGAGGGCCGGGCAGAGGGCTCGGCCTGCGGGGGCAGAGAATGAGAAGGCAGGGGCTGATGCAAGTGGGGGGCCAGAGCGTGAGGGAAAGAGACGGGCGCAGAGGTGGGTAGCGAGAGTCTGTGCAGGCGCCGGGAGCAGAGCAGAGGTGGCAAGACGCGAGTTCGAGGGGCGCAAAGAGCTGACGCCCCGCGGGACGCCAGGTCCAGAGGGAGCGGCAGGAAGGGGAGAGGTGCGCCCCTTATGGGCACCCGGCAACGGGCCGGAGCCCGCGGGCAGGAGCCAGGATGGGCGCGCCCGCGGGCAGAGGTGGCGCGGATGGACCAAGGTGGGCGCGGGAGAAAGGACCCGAGCCCGCGTCCCCAGAGGGGCTTGAGTGCCCGGGCGGCCGGGAGGAGAGTGGCTGGGCAGGCGCTCGCTCACCGATCCGGGCGGCCGGCACTGTCCTCCGTCCGGCGGCTGCGGGCGGGCGCGGGCGGTGGCCAGGAGGGCGGCGAGGCAGCGGCCCCCGCCAGGGCGGTGCATCCTGCTGGGGCCCGCGGGGCGCGGGGACCCTCTGGGCGGCGCCCCCTCCACGGGGCGGGAGCCCCAGCTGGGCACGGAGGTTCTTCTGGAGCGCGGGGCTCCAGCCACGGGATGCTGGGAGCCCTCTGGGGGCGTGGCTGGATGTCCCCTGCCGGACCTGGGGGGTCCCTCTGGGGCAGGGCTCCAACTCTTGGAAGAGGGGGACCCTCTGGGGCGGAGCCCCCTCACCAGGGGCGCACAGCCGGGTTGGCCGAGCCCGGGGCTTGTGAGAACACGCGGGGTCCCAGGGTGCGCGGAGGTCCCGGGCAGCGCCGCGGTCCAGGGGCGCGGGGTACCCAGGGGCAGTGCCGGGTGCCGGGGCGCTCAGGGGTCCCAGGGGTTATGCTGGAGACCTGGGGGCGCACGAGGGTCCCAGGGGTGCGCGGCGCTCCAGGGGCGCGCAGGGGGACAAGTGCGGCGGCGGGCGCGGCGGGGCGCGGGGGCGGGCTGGGGGCGCCCGGCGGCCCCGGAGCCGGGCTCAGAGGGGCGGCGGGCGGCCGCGCGGCCGCTGCCCGGGCTCCGCCATGCTGCTCCGCGGCCGGGAGGGAGGGAGGAGAGAGGAGGGCGGGAGAGCGGCGCGGAGCCGGGCCGGGCGGGGGGCTGGGGCCGCCGGGGCGGGGAGGGGAGGACCCGGCGCGGGGGCGGGGGCCGGGGCCGCGCGGGGGGCGGGCCGGGCCGCAGGGAGTCGGGGCGAGCTCCGCGCCCGGGCGCGGCGGGCGGGGTCTGATGGGCATGGCAGGCGCTCGCTCGCTGCTCGCTCGCTCCCCTCGCCCGCTCCCCTCACACCCGCGCGGAGGGAGGCGAAGCCCGCAGCCGCCACTTCCCCAACTTTCCAAACTTCCCAGCGCAACTTTTTCCTCCCCTGCCCGCGCCTCCGCCTCCCGGCCCTCCCCCGCCCTTCGCGCGCTCCCCGCCCGGCCGCCGCCGCGTGCTGTGACCGCCAGGGGGCGCCCGGCCGGGCCCCGCACAGCGGTGCTCGCCGACGGGCCCCGCGATGACAAGCTCCACGGGCGACTGCGGGGACAGGCGCGGGCCCCGCGCGCAGCATCCTGGAGCGCGTTAACAGATTGACGATCCGAGGCTGCCTGGGAAGGCAGCGCTCAAAGGACATCCTGGGAAGCTGCTGATTCTAATGAAGCACGTTTCTGAGAGGGTCGTGCATGAGTGGAACCTGAGCAAACCCTCTATTGAATGAAAGCAAAACACATGAGACTATTCCTTTTCAAAATTCCCCGAACCTTCCCTGTAAGCAGCTCTGAGTGGACCTGGAAGGGCGACAATTTCTAACCCACAGGAATGGGGAGAGCCTCTATAACCCACCTTATTCCGCTCTACCCCCACCCACCCCCACCCCTTAGTCTAATTAAGCTAAGAAAAGGGCAAAGTCCAAGCTCTGGGACCATTTCCAGCACCTGGGGAAACTGAGTCACTTAGTTCTCTGCTCATGGGAGTTCATTTCTCCCTGTGCTGAAAACAGAGCTTGAGATGTGGATGAGGTAGAATGGTCAGGAGCCTAGATAGGGAGCCAGAGGGCAGACATGCAAAGAGAGGGTTGGGATGGACAGGAAGTGTCAGGAGAAACAGAAACCAGGTACCACAGCCTGAGGCTGGGGATAGAGGGCTGGGAGGGAGACCCGGAGAGCCTGAGTAGGTGCGCGTGAGTAGGCGTGTGCAGTTCTCAATATTTTATTTATTTTTTATTTATTTAAGGATAAAACCTTCTATTCTCATTTTCTTTCTTTCTATTCTGTGTGTGTGTGCGTGCATGTGTTAAAGTGCACCTGTGCATTTTCCTAAACAGGTCAAGAGTGCCTGTCTGATTGTCCTGAGTGTTTCTAGACTCCCCCTCAGTGCTCTCTTTCTATGGCTGCTCTTGTCTTTAAGCACCAGGTGAGCAGATGAGGGAGGTCACTTCTCCCTTCTCCATTGGGGTGAGGAAGGACCGCTGGCTGGAGGGCACAAGATATGGGTCTCCAGGACAGACGGAACCCCAGAGACTGGCAGGCCAAACCACAATAAAGACCATCTCTGTGGGCCAAAGCAGTGAATGCTGGCCATTTCTTGTGGTTTACTCGTCAGGAGTCCAGGGCAGGCTCCATCTCTCACCTGAGGAGTCCAAGGCAGACCCCATCTCTCACCTCAGGAGTCCAGGGCAGGCCCCATCTCTCACCTCCAGGAGTCCAGGGCAGGCCCCATCTCTCACCTCAGGAGTTCAGAGAAGGCTCCATCTCTCACCTGAGGCATCCAGGGCAGGCCCCATCTCTCATCTCAGGAGTCCAAGGCAGGCTCCATCTCTTATCTCAGGAGTCCAGGGCAGGCTCCATCTCTCACCTCAGGAGTTCAGAGAAGGCTCCATCTCTCACCTGAGGCATCCAGGGCAGGCCCCATCTCTCATCTCAGGAGTCCAAGGCAGGCTCCATCTCTTATCTCAGGAGTCCAGGGCAGGCTCCATCTCTCACCTCAGGAGTTCAGAGAAGGCTCCATCTCTCACCTCAGGAGTTCAGAGAAGTCTCCATCTCTCACCTGAGGAGTCCAGGGCAGGCTCCATCTCTCACTTGAAGAGTCCAGGGCAGGCTCCATCTCTCACCTGAGGAGGTCTAGGGCAGGCTCTGTCTCTCATCTCAGGAGTCCAGAGAAGGCTCCACCTCTCACCTCAGGAGTCCAGGGCAGGCCCCATCTCTCACCTCAGGAGTCCAGGGCAGGCCCCATCTCTCACCTCAGGAGTCAGGGCAGGACCCACCTCTCACCTCAGGAGTCCAGGGCAGGCCCCATCTCTCACCTCAGGAGTCCAGGGCAGGCTCCATCTCTCACCTCAGGAGTCCAGGTCAGGCTCCATCTCTCATCTCAGGAGTCCAGGGCAGGCCCCATCTCTCACCTCAGGAGTCCAGGTCAGGCTCCATCTCTCACCTCAGGAGTCCAGGGCAGGCTCCATCTCTCACCTTAGGGGGTCCAGGGCAGGCTCCATCTCTCACCTCAGGAGTCCAGGGCAGGCCCCATCTCTCATCTCAGGAGTTCAGAGAAGGCTCCATCACCTCAGGAGTCCAGGGCAGGCTCCATCTCTCACCTCAGGAGTCCAGGTCAGGCTCCATCTCTCACCTCAGGAGTCCAGGGCAGGCTCCATCTCTCACCTTAGGGGTCCAGGGCAGGCCCCATCTCTCACCTCAGGAGTCCAGGGCAGGCCCCATCTCTCATCTCAGGAGTTTAGAGAAGGCTCCATCTCTCATCTCAGGAGTTCAGAGAAGGCTCCATCTCTCACCTCAGGAGTCCAGGGCAGGCCCCATCTCTCACCTCAGGAGTCCAGGGCATGCTCCATCTCTCACCTCAGGAGTCCAGGGCAGGCCCCATCTCGTCATCTCAGGAGTTCAGAGAAGGCTCCATCTCTCATCTCAGGAGTCCAAGGCAGGCTCCATCTCTCACCTCAGGAGTCTAGGGCAGGCTCTGTCTCTCACCTCAGGAGTCCAGGGCAGGCCCCGTCTCTCACTTCAGGAGTTCAGGGGCAGGCTCCGTCTCTCACCTCAGGAGTCCAGGGCAGGCTCCGTCTCTCACCCTGTGCATATTGAGGAACAGAGGTGAAGCAAACAGAGTGTAGGGACCTGGTGACAGATCAGGAGTGCCCGGTGTGTTCCAGACCCCGAGCTCCAAGAACTGAAGCTGATAAGAGCTGTTCTTTCAAGGGCTTTCATGGCAGAGGCTCTGAGGCTACCTGCCAAGCTGCCCAGCCTTGGGCCAGGAGAAGGAGTGAGGAGAAAGAGCAACTCATCTTGAGTTGCTAACATGGTGGGCTAAGTGAGGAGAAAAGAACAGGAAGGAAAAACTTGGTCTTACCCAGGAGGGTGTGTGTGACGGTCTTCATGGAGAGCCGGAACCTGCAGGCAAAGGGGACCCAAGGGAGTCTGAGCAGGTTGAAAAGGGACCCAGATAATGAAGGACTGGTGCACATGAGTAGGTGTGTGTAGTTCTTATTTGTTTTATTTGTTTAAGGATAAAAACCTTTTTATTTTCATTTTCTTTCTATAGGATGTGTCTGTCTTTGTGTGTGTGTGTGTGTGTGTGTGTGTGTGTGTGTGTTAAAAGTGCAGCAGTGCATTTTTTCCCCCTAAACCAGTCAAGATTTCCTGGCTGATTGTCCTGAGTGCTAGTCTGGCCTTTCTACCTGACCCTGTCCTGTGCCCGTGTGACCAGAGCCAGAACAATGACCTTCTCTGCATCTCTCTCCCACTCAGCTCCCTGTCTGCATTCTTTCTCTGGATCAAGGTGTGCAATAACACTTTTGTCACTGAGGTTGTTAATGAGACGCTAAGAACAGACAGGTTTTCACTTCTAGGTACCTGCCCAAGAGAATTAAAACATATGTCTACACAGAATCTTGTGCACAAATATTGACAGCAGCATTATTTAAGATAGCTAAAATGTGTCTTAGTGGTTTCGTGGTGAGCATAGCAGCCTTGAAGGTAGTTCAAGGGGTTGAGGAGATAGTGGGTAGGTCCAAAGCCATGCTTTTACACCTGCCTGAACTGATTGATCCCCAGCACTGCTTGGCTCTCAACTCTGGCCCTCGTGGTCTCCAGGAGTTCTGGGACTGAGCAGTGCCACGTTCTCAGGTCCTCATCTTGAGCTGCTGACATGGTGGGCTAAGTTTCCCTGGGAGTGGTGCCAACAGCCCCCTGAACCCTGCTTGGAGGCCTCCACCCCAAAGGCAAAGGTTAAAAAGGAAAACTAAGACAGCTAAAGGAAAGAAATAGCCCTATATCCATTCACAGTTGAATACAAATAGAAAATAATAGAGTCACAAGAGGAAATACTATTTGGTCATAAAAGGAAATGGAGTACTGATACGATAGGGGGTCAATGTCAAATTTATTATGCCAGAGCTAGGGATAGCTCAGGGAGCGAGGTCCATACCTTGTATGCAAAAGAAGCTAAGCACATGAGCTTGCATGCTCCTCCAGCACCACCACGTGTAGCTCAGAGGCCCCCAAGTCAAGCACAGGTACAGCTTAGTACAGCTGGCTTGCTCAGTGTTAGGAGGAATGGTGCAGTTAGAGGACCATGACTCTCTGGCACCAGACTTCTTTTGGAAGGGATAAAAAATATTCTGAAATTGATGGGTTGCCCAACTGGGAGTATATTGAACAATCATTGAATTGTACACCTTAAATGAGTCATCTCTAGGGAATGGGAATTAAGTGTTCATAAAACTATTACAGAGAGAGGAGGAAAAGGGAGGAGAGAGAGAGAGAGAGAGAGAGAGAGAGAGAGAGAGAGAGAGAGAGAGAGAGAGAGAGAGAGAAGAGAGCATTTGGGACCCAAGTTGGAGTGCTCTGGAGAACAAGATCTTAGCTTTTCTTCACTGCCTTCTTCCCTGTGTGGCTAGGAGCTGGGCTGAGTGTGAGCCTCTGTCCCACTTTGCTAACCTCTCACCCAGCAGGTCTGGAGTTCTCTGGACCTCAATTACCCTCTATGAAGAAGCTGACAGAGCAGGTAACCTTAAGGGTGTTCTGTTCCAGACACTGAGTTTCAGGCCCCAACACCCCTCACCTCACCTCCAACACACACACACACACACACACACACACAAACACACACACACACACACACACACACACACACACTTCTTGCTCAGGCCCTCAGGCTGGAAAGGGGTTGTGGACACTCTGAAGCACAGAAGCTTGCCTCTGGTCCTGGGGCCCAGCTAGCCCACTTTCCTTTTATTGCCTTTTAATTGAGTTGTTCAATCAGATGGGTCCTGGGAAGCTGTAGGCTGTAACGGCAGGGCAGGAACAGAAGCTGTGTAGCGGAACTAAACCAACAAAGTTGGCCTCTTGAGCAGATCCAGGCGCCTGGCCCTGCCTACGGGCATCTCTCAGGAAGGGCAACGAGGAAGTCCCCTAGGAGGAACTCCCCTCTGACTCAAGGACTGCTCTCACTCCTGGCTGTGGCCTGGGCCATTTGCCACTTTGATGATTTCAACTGAACTGACCTGGAGTGACTTCCAAATCCAATCCCCTTTCAATGTTCCCTGCCTGCACCTGCCTAGGGCTCTGTGCCCTCCATCCCGGCACCCCCCCTCCTGTGGCTGGGAGTTAATCTACATGACTGAAGTCCTTGGGGGTGGGGGAGAAGAGGACTCCAGGACTATGTAGGTAGACACTACCAGTGCTTCTGACCGTTGAGAGTGAAGGAAAGAGCCAGAAAAGAAGTGGACATATGGGCAACAGAAGAGGGTCTTCCTGGAAAGAGTCGGGTGGTAGACACATACTGACGCCCATAAGGTCTTAGCATTGCTCCACCAGGTACTAAGAAAGAAGGCTACTAGCTAGGAAGGGACACCCTTCCTGACCAGGAGGAGTGGGGGTGGGGCTCTCAGGGAGCTGCAGTCCAGCAAGTAAAACTGAGGTGTGAGGAGGATGTTTTGCAAAAGAAAAGGGACGAAGTGTAAATGTGAGGTGTGCTCTTAGGAGAGAAAAGTCAGATTTAGAAGGTGAGCCAATCAATGTCTTGCCAAGAAGCTGTTGTTTGTGTTGACTTTCAGGATTGGACAGGATTTGCTCGGGAGGAGGCAGAAAGATCATTTTAGAGTGGGGGGGCAGTGTGGGTCCCCGTGTGGAAGCTAGAGTGTTTAGTCTATTGGGAGGAATATGAGTGGTGTCGGGAGAGAACTGGGACATAGGAGCTCTGTGGGGAAAGGTCGCGAGTGATCTTGAAAAGCCAATCAGAAGACTTCTCTTGCTCTGGGTCTGTGGGGAGTGGTGGGGTAGTGGGGTGCAGGCTAATGAACCTGCTCCAGAGGCCTCTCTAGCGCAGTGTGTGTGGCCACAGAGATGGACTGGTTCGTGTGTAACTTCACAGGGGTGTATGGGCTCCCCACATGGGCTGTGCTGGATCAGCATGAAGGGATAGTCTTGACCTCTAATCTAATGATTTTTTAAATTTTTGAACAAGACAAATATGTATATTTATATGTATGCAAATATGTATATATATATATATATATATTCAAGGCCATGTTAGGAGTGAGCATCTGGCAAGTGACTTGGTGTGGCAAAAGCTTCAGAGGAATTGGGGAGCACTGATTTGTCAAGGACAGCGTCCCAGAGGCCTGGGAATTTGCAGTGGGCCATAAAGAAAGCACGGATTGAAAGAGCAGGAAAGAGTCTTTCCTGTATCTGGGTAAGGGGAATGATGCAAGGCCAGGGAGTGGCGGGCAGGGAAGAGAACTTTCTGGCTGGAGAAGAGTTGGCTGGGGTTGAGTGGGAACTAGAATGGAAGCAAGTGGAAGAGAAAAATGGAGCTGGGAAAGTTGTAGAGCAATTCTGTCCTGGACCCTTTATCAAGGGATCACAAAAACCTTGCAGGGTAGGTAACTCCCTCCCCATTTTAAAGATGGGGACACTGAATCTCAGGGGGTTACGTGATATGGCAAGCGCCATAACTGATCATTCCCAAAGATCTAATTCTTCCTACCACACCCCTTTCTTCTTTAAGACACAGTTAAAGAGGTAGGACAAGTCATCGGCCAGCTGAGTGGCCAGTGAACACACACACACACACACATACACACACACACAATCATAGGGGGCACATTTTCACACCACATGTGGCACATTCTGAGTTGTCTTTCCCAGTCTAATTAGGACAGCAGGACACTTGTCATTTAGAAGACCTTTGCCTTTCACTTTAGCCTAAGCTGTGCACAGTTCCGCTCCTCTCTTTAGGATTCAGTGGAGGTATGGAAAGGCAGAGAAGAAATGGAATGCTTGAAACAAAATACCCCATCGAGCTGACCACTAAATAGCACTTAGACCCCAAGTATACACACAGCTGCTTTATGTAATGAAGGCTGTGGACCATGTTCCTGGGTATAGAATAACAAACCACATATAAGGTTTTACATTGCTGTGTAATTAGCACGGATCTGTGAGTGTGCGAGCCGACCAGGGCGAGGGAGGGGGCTGGAGCCCGGGCCCAGGGAGTGGGGTGGGGGGGGGGCGGGTGCTGCGGGGCCAAGAGGCAGGCTTTGAAATCCTTGCTCCCACTCCAATCCACAGGGTCATCTTGGCATCCCAGGACCTTGGGCAAGTGATTTAAACTCTATGAACTTCCAATTTTTATACCTGTCTGTTGGTAACAAGCTTAAATGTTGACATCATCTTAGAACCAATGGTTTTGCTTTCTTGGCTCTGCAGCCTTGGCATTTTCTCAGAGCATTTTTTTTTTGGTTCTCATGATGGGGAAGCTTCCCCTAAAATCTAGATGGTAGAGTCCAGGATGCTGTCCACTGTCCTCCTAAGCAGGGGGACAGACTCCCACCACCAAGTCTCACCCACTGCATCATGCACGGAGGAAGTGCATCTCACGGAGTTACTGCAGGGATGTGGTGGTTAGTAGCTTCTGCTGGGCATTGCTGTACGTGAGCACCATCCAGCTCTTCACTGAAATGTGTTCATAGCAAAATGATGAAGAAACGAGTCTTATCCTCATTTTATAAATAAGAAACTGAAGTCCAGACACTTGCCCCAAGTCAGTGATGGAGTCAGGGTCATTGAGTCCAGATGGTATATCCAGAGCCTGCCTCGAGCTTATGCTGAGCAAATTCCTGCCCCATGGTGGTGATGTGTTGGCCTTGACTTCTGTAAAGAGGGTGAGCAGATCGATTTGTTCACTCAGCATGGAAGTCTCTAAGCCAGGCTGAGTGCTAAGGAATTGACAGAATCCCTATCCCATGTATCCTTCTTAGTAGCTTGTTAAGGAAATGATGAAGAATGAACCCACTTGATCACTTGATCACTTCACTTGAATCCCGTTATTCATTGATTTGCTCGAGCGGGCGCCAGTAACATTTCCATTGGACCCTATCACGTGCCAATGTAGCCCAATGGCATCTGGTTGATTCAGGAATATGAAGAGCCTCAAACCGTTCCTTCAGGGTCTTTACAAGGAAGTCTGACCATCTTGTAGGTGGGCGGCCACGTGATCTTTTGACATCCCGTGGGATCCAGTCAGTAATGGCTCTAGTCCAGCGGTTGTCTCCAAATCGCATTACATGTCCAGCCCATCTGATTTTTGATGCCTTGGCAAACGAGACAACGTCCCTGATTCTGGAATAGCGGCGGAGGTCAGAACTCTGGATTCCTTCTCTCACTTGAGTGAGGTGTGATATTCCGAGCATAGCTCTTTCGATTCCTCTCTGGGAAGATGGAGATAATGTACATGACAGGGAATGAGAGTAAGTTTGGCTGAGAGCTGGTGGGGGCAAGGGGCACGTTTTACTCATTTTTATATTTTTATTTTTTTCTCACCTAGAGTTAGTGCCAGTAGGGGTCACTTTGTGGCGGAGATGGAACTGCATAGAGAATCAAGGATGACTTGGAGGCTTTTCCTTTGGCAGAATGAGTTTTGAGCAGTGCTGGAGGGTTGGTTGGGGGTGCGGGGAGGTCCCCTCCCAGTGATAGTCGACCAACAGGACTGGCAACTCAGTGCCAAAACCCAAGGATGTAGCAGTACTTGGGCCCTGCAGAGTCTGAGATTACCTAGGTCGTTCTTGTGGTGGTCACAGTGTCCAGAGAGTTCCAGTGGCTTGTGTGATGCAGGGATCAGGCATGTGCCTTAACCCTGTTATCACTCTCTCTCTTTCTCTTTCTCTCTCTCTTTCCCTCTCTTTCTCTTTCCTTCTCTCTCTCTCCCTCTCTCTCTCCTTCTCTCTCTCTCTCCCCTCTCTCTCTCTTTCTCTCCCAGGTTGGAGGGTTTTGTCCCAGGGTACCTGGCTCCTTTCACTGAAATGGGGAAACTGAGAAAGGAGTGAGCTTTGCAGGGCCGGCGGGGACAGGAGTCCAGCCATTTTTTTTTTTGTCATGCTCAGTATAAACTGACTACTACGGCCCACAGAGAGGTGTTACGGAAATCCTTACAAGCTTGGGGAGCAGGCAGGGCTGAATGGATTCATTTAGGCTCTTTCCCTAGAGGATATTTAAAGCTAAGGAGGAGAGAGGAGAGAGAGAAGACCTAGGTGTAAGCTCAGGGCATGCAACCATTTCAAGTTTGAGAGTGCCTTATTCTTCAAAAGAGAGAAGCGGGAGCAGCCAGAGACAGGAGCAAGAGCAGACATCTAGTGCCATAAAGCAGAGATGTGACCACAGGGAACATGACAGGAGCCGTGGTGGTGGTGGGTTGGGAATGGAGGCTCAGGTGCAGTGAATGGGAGCAGAGGGGCGGAGAGGAAGCGCAGGAAGCCAGCTGCTGCTATTCTTTCTCTGGTGGCAGGGCACGAAGAAATGGGGTGGGCCAAGGACACGGGGGCTTTTAAAACAATGGGACATTTCAGAGATTAAATAAGACAGAGAATGGGGTAGGAGTGATACCCCAGCGGGTAGGGTGTTTGCCTTGCTCGCGGCTGGCTCATGTTGGCCCAGGTTCCATCCCCGGCATCCCATATGGTCCCCCGAGCACCGCCAGGAGTAATTCCTGAGTGCAGAGCCAGGAGTAACCCCTGAGCATTGCCTGGTGTGACCCAAAAAGCAAAATAAATAAATAAATAAATAAATAAATAAATAAATATAAATAAATGAGACAGAGAAGGGAACAGTGTGCTAGTAATTGTCAAAAATGATAATACCAGCCTAGAACTGAGCATTGAATATAGGCAAAAAGATACACATGATAACCTCTAAATGTAAGTATTGCAATCCACAATGTGTAAGAGAAGGAAGAGAGAGAGAGAAAGGAGAGAGAGAGAGAGAGAGAGAGAGAGAGAGAGAGAGAGAGAGAGAGAGAAAGAACCCTGCCATGGAGGCAGGCTAGGGGAGGGGGAGGGAATTGGGGATATTAGTGGTGGGAAATGGGCACTGGTGGAGGGATGGGTGCTGGAACACTGTATGACTGAAACCCGAACATGAACATCTTTGTAATTGTGTATCTCACAGTCATAGCATAAAATATTTTTTTTAAAAAACCATGGGACATTTGTACTTTTGTCCACTGATGCTGAGGAGGCAAGCAGTAAAAGCCTAGCCAGCGGCCTACTATGTCGGGCCCTATATCCCTGCAGGGGCTCTGGGGCAGTACCCCAAGGCCCAGCAACCTTCCTTAGAGTGAGCTCCTAAGTTTGCCTTTAAGCCAAACCAGGGCAGAGGAGCCAATTGTGTTTCAACCCAGCTCTTTTCTGTTGACTTTCAGATCTGAAGCACCATCCTAATCTCTAAGAGCGGCCAGCCACATCCAAGCCCGCTGTCCTCCATTCAGAATTCGAGCCGATGCTCTAATTCTCTTCTCTCACTTTCTGTTTAAAATCTCTTCCCACCCATCTTATCTGGATGCTGTCTGTGACCTTTAGTGATGAGAAGTTCGCTATCTTTGGCGGTAACTGACTCTACAGGCAAATCTTAGCATTTAGAAACATCTTTAAACTGAGTCTGCCTCTGACTATCTGATACCCACATGTTTCTGGTTTTAACCATTAGGACCATAGGGAACAAATCTGCGTTTCCTTCGTGACAGCTCTCCAGGGACTTTTCAGTTTTTTTTCTTTGATTCCCTTTATTAAAGGTTTTGCTTCTTTCCACTCCCTTGCTTATCATTTAAAAAAAGTCCTTGGAGCCAGGCAAAACAGGGATCAGGAGGTCTTGTCAGTGGTGGAATCTACTGCAAGTGTGTGGGAGTCAGAGGTTAGGTAAGATGGGAAGGGAACAGTGTGCTAATAATCCTTGGAAATGATAATATCAGCCTAGAAGTGAGCTTTGAACATAGGCAAAGGGATACAGATGATAACCTTTAAATGTATGTATTGCAAGCCACAATGTGTAAGAGAAGGAAGAGAGAGAGAGAGAGGAGAGGGGAAGAGAGAGAGAGAGTGAGAGTGAGAGAGAGAGAGAGAGAGAAGGCAAGGTGCCTGGCATAGAGGCAGGCTGGGGGAGGGAGGAAGGCATCAGGGGACATTGGTGGTGGGAAGTGGGCACTGGTGGAGGGATGGGTGCTGGAACACTGTATGACTGAAACCCAAATATGAGCATCTTTGTAACTGTATGTCTCATGGTGGTATACTAAAAATAAATAGATAAATAAATAAACAAACAAGCAAATAAACAAATAAATAAATAAATAAATGTGGGGAAAATCCTTGGGGTGTCAGAGCAATAGCACAGTGGGTAGGACGTTTGCCTTACACGTGGTAGATCCGGGTATCCCATATGATCCCCAGCACTGCCAGGAGTAACCCCTGAGTATTGCCAGGTATGACCCAAAAAGCAAAGATAAAAGTCCCTGGGTCTAAGGCTACAGAGATAGCACAGGGATGAAGGTCTTTGCCTTGCACTTGGCTCAGCCCTCATTCCATCCCCCATCACCTCAGCAACAGTGGAACAACCAACAACTCCAGAGCTGGGAATAGACCCCAATCACCTCCCGGTGCGGCTAACCCCCATATTTCCCCCAAGTCCTTATGTCTGAGAATGGTACCAACATTCTACAATCTTCCATCTAGTGATTTTACTGTCATGAATCCAGCGTCCGAGTGCGCAGGAATTAGTGGCTGAGAGATAAAGTGATTAGTCCAGAATCTGCCAGCAACCTGGTACTTCACTGCCTCTAACTCCTGTTCTTTCTCAATGCGGTGGTGTCCTCTACACACAGCAGTCGCCTTGGAATCCGGTCCCACACTAGAGTGGCAGAAACTCCCAACTAAAGGGGATCTTTGGCCTCTGTGTGTTTTCCTCATCTATGCAGTGTTTGGCGACCCTGTCTCTCTGCCTCTCTTGTATCAGCACCTCACACTCAGTCTAACCTACTTCATGTCAACCATTTCCTCACAGATTAGATCCTTGGGTCCTCAACACTTTCCAGAAATCCTGCAGCTGGAGTAATCAATCTCTGTGAGGATGGCGTAAAACATTAACTCAAAACTCGGGAAACAGGAGTTCCTCTGAGAGTGAGAGGAATTGTCTCAAGTGCAGGGAGGAAGAACGATTGGGCAGAAGCTGAATGAGGTAAGAGCAAGCTAGTGCTTCATTAGCTGCCCAGCTCCTCTCCAGTGACTTCTGGCTGCCACCACTCACTGAAAACGTGCTGGAGTACTTCCTGTTTGTCAGACATCTAGCAAGGTGCGATCCATGATGGTTCCCATGGTGCCTCTGTCACTGGGCCTTGTGCTATGGTAATTATATCCTTCCTTGGGGTGTGAATGGAAGCTCACCAGGACTTAAACTTGCATTTCTCAAGTAACTAATAATGCTGGACATATTTTCCTTTACTTATTTGCCATCCTTTAATTTTTTTTTTTGGTTTTTGGGTCATACTCGGTGAGGCTCAGAGGTTACTCCTGGCTCTGCATTCAGGAATTGCTCCTGGCAGTGTGTGCAGGATCATATGAGATGTCAAGGATCAAACAGGAGTTGGCCACGTGCAAGACTAACCACCCTATCCATTGTGCTATCTCTTTGGCCCCTAATTTTTTTTTGCTTTAGCAGGTTCCCTGTTCAGTTTTTCTCATCTGTACTGGGTTGTTGGGTTTTTTATGATTAAATGGTAATAGCTATTTTAATATTATTTTTACAAATCCTCTTGTCAAACGTAAGTTTTGGAAATACTTTCAGTCCATTGCTTGTGTCTGCATTTCATCACGATGACTTTTAAAGAAAAAAAAATCACTTTTCAATTTTTAACAAATCTAATTTACCATTTTTGTTGTATATTTCATACTTTTTTTTAACATCCTATTAGGGAAACCTTGGTCTAATTAAGATCACTGAAGCTTTTCTCTAGTTACTTCCCAAAGTTTTATACTTTTAGGTCTTTTACTTAAACTTGTTGTGATCCATTCGCTGAATTCTTTTGTTTTTTTTTCTTTTCTTTGCTTCTCTTTTCTTTTCTTTTCTTTTCTTTTTGGGTCACACCTGGCGATGCTCAGAGGTTACATCTATGTGACTGAAACACAATTAGGAACATCTTTGTAATTGTATATCTCACAGTGGTATAATTTTTCTTTTCTCTTTGGGTTGTACCTGGCAATGCTCAGGGGTTACTCCTGGCTCTGCACTCAGGAATTACTCCTGGCGGTGCTCGGGGACCATATTGAATCAAGATTGGCTGTGTGCAAGGCAAATGCTCTACCCGCTGTTCTATCACTCTGGCCCCTGTTTTGCTTTTTTTGGATTTCTTTTTCTTTTTCAGTAAGATAATTTATTTAGAGAAAGGCCAAGGAGGGAAGGAAGGCGGGAAGCTTTTATTATGTGAGGGGTCTCCTGAGCAGGAGTGATCTAGTGATCTAGTCTCCTGAGCAGGGTTTCCACAGTTGAATTTTGTGTGCAGGATATATGCTACTTTGATCTTCCTCATCCCGTCTTGGTCCCTTTTTGCCTCTCCTCCTCTCTTCTCATTCCTCCTCCTAGTTCCTCCTTCCCTTTGTTCAGTTTTTTTTTTGGGGGTGTCATACCCAGCCATGCTCAGGGGCTACTCTTGGCTCTGCACTCAGGAATTACTCCTGGCAGTGCTCAGTGGACCACATGGGATGCAAGGAATTGATGGGGGTTGACTGTGTGCAAGGCAAATGCTCTACCTGGTAGACTATCACTTGGGCCCACTGCTCACCTTCTTTAGTTTTTCAGAAACTCTGTCCTGACACCCTTACTTGAAACAATTATTCTTTCTCTATTGAACTGCCTTAGTACCTATATAAACAATCAATTATGTGTGATCCTACTAAGTGTACCTCATCCTATTCTATTGGTAAAAATATCTACATTTTTCTGTATCAACCCACTGACTTTATCACTGTAGATTTAGAATTCATCATGCAACAATCAGAGACGGTCTTCCAAACTTGATGTATCTTCTAAATTTGTTTGACTTTTTAAAAAACATTTGCATTTAATGTTTTCTATTAATATTCTAGAATCATTTTGTCAATTTCTGTACAATAAGCTTTTTAGATCAATTGGGGAGAATCTCCATATTATGAATATTACCTTGTAATCAGTAAACTTGATTTATCTCTTTTTTAGATTTTATTTTTAGTCACATTTTGAGTGTCTAATTGCATATTTTAAATTAATTTTATAGGGGCTGGAGCAGATAGGGCATTTGCCTTGCACATTGCTCACCCAGGTTCCATCCTCGGCATTCCATATGGTCCCCAAGTACCACCAGGAGTAATTCCTGAATGAAAAGCTGGGAGTAACCCCTGAGCATAGCCAGTATGACTGAAAAAGAAAAAATTATACTTTTGATGCTTTTATAAATAGCATATATGTTGGAGGACATGTTTAGCTAATCTGGGAGTTTTGTTGTTTTGATCACTCCCAGCTTAATCTTATTTAAGCCAATGTTCATTCTAATGAGATCTCTCTTCTATGTAAACACTGCTAGAGGGTGTGGCACTTACAGAAGTCACCTTGATTGAATAACTTCTGACTTATACATCTACTAAGACTTCTATGTTTTCTAGATTGGGCACAGCTCCTCTTTATACCCACTGCACCCAACGTGGGACAGTTAGAATTTACCAGGAGACTACCACCCTGGCTACGCTGAGACTAAAGGAAGACTATAGGAAGGATCATACTAGTTTGCTCTAAGCAGGCGAGTATGACCCTTTCAGTACATGAGAACAAGATACTCAGAATCACCCTGGTGCAGATAATAATAAGAAGGACCTTGTGGGTACCATCTAGATTACATGAAGCTCATGAAGTTAAGATGTATTACTTTATATCAGCCCCTCTCTCTCCAGTGTTTTACATAAGAGATAATCTCGGGATTAGTCCTTGGTGTAACCTTTGTTTATACCTACAATAGGGTGTGGCACTACACTCTGTTTAGGGTTCTTTGTTGGCATGACAACCTCCCGATTGGATTACTTTGGTGTATATAAGGGGGCTGACTTGAGGCCCCTTCAACTTTTACCTTTTGCCTTTTTGGTTCCTCAGCCTTCAGCTTTTGGCTCCTGTGGCTTTTGGCTTTTGGCCTTTGGTCTTTTGCTCTTTGGCCTTTTGCTCCATCTTCTAGTGCTGTGGAAGAGCTTTTGTACTATTAAAAGCCATTTTTGGAACTGCACCGGACTCGTGAGTTTTCATCTTTCTCCCAGCGTCCTCGGAGGTAGAGGGACCACCTCTGTCCTAACACTGTCGGGGACCCCGGCGTTCCCGACACATATACATTTTTCAAATTTGGGTCAGAGCAATAGTCCAGCGGGTAGGGCATTCATTTGCCTTGCCTGCAGCCGGCCTGTACCAGCCCAGGTTCAATCCCCGGCATCCCATATGGTCCCCCGAGCACCGCCAGTAGAAATTCCTGAGTGCAGAGCCAGGAGAAACCCCTGAGCATTGCCGGGTGTGACCCAAAAAAAAAAAAATAATAATAATAATAATAATAATAATAATAATAATAATAATAGTAAAATAAATACATTTTTCAAATTTATGATTATACTTTGTGAGTACATCAAATACAGTTGAATTGTGTGTTATTCTTATTTCTCCAGAAGCTTGCAATATTCTGAATCTACTGAGATGATTATGGATCAATAAGGTCATCCCCTTGCTCATTCTTGTTATGCATTATTTTAGTCTTCTTTAGTTTTTTTTTTTTTGTTTTTTTTTTTTTTTTGCTTTTTTGGTCACACCCAGAAATGCTCAGGGGGTTACTCCTGGCTCTGCAGTCAGGAATTAGTCCTGGAGGTGCTCGGAGACCATATGGGATGCCAGGTATCAAACCAGGGTCTGCTGCGTGCAAGACAAACGCCCTACCCACTGTGCTATCACTCTGGCCCCTTCTTTAGTTATTCTTGAACCACGGGGCTTGAGATAGTACAGTGATGGGACAGTTGCCTTACACCCAGCCAACCTGCTTTAATTCCTGGCACCACATCTGGTGTATTCAATATCCTCTGAGCACTGGAGTGGTCCCTGAGTGCAGAGCCAGCAGTAAGCCCTGAGCAACACCAGTGTTGCCAAAAACTAAAATAAGAAAAAAAAGCAACGATACTTTTTCTAGTTTTCCCTGATCAATCTAAAGTTTTACGAATGGTACTGATCACCAATAGCCAACTTTGAGTCTTACTGATGTTCTCCACAGCTATGCTCTTTTCTATATCTCTGTTTTTATTTTTTATCAGAGCCCCACCAAGGGAGAAGTGATCTCAAGCCCAGGTATGTGGGTCTTAGAGGCTAAAGTCACCAAGCTTCTGTGAAGATGGATCTAGGGTCCCTCTCCCCCAAACTCTGCCCCTTCCAGGAGACCGGTAGGCCTGCCCATGTACTGCTCTGGAGCTGTCGGCTGTGATCCAGAGACATTGACACACAGGGCAGAGCTGCTACTGGCTCTTTCTGTGCTCAACTGATCATGAGACATCCAGGAGGGGAGGGTGGGTTCTGGCCCTGGCCCACCACCCCAATAGAGCCTCAGAAGAAGCCAGAGGAAAACCCCGCATCATAATGGCAGCCATTTTCAATGTTCAGACACTACAGCTTGTCAGAGCCCCCACCCTAGAGAAGCCAATTTTAAGCCCAGGTACAGGGGTCTCGGCAGCTAAAGTCACTGGGCTTCCATGGAGATGGAGCTGGGGTCCCTCTCTCCCACCTCTGTCCCTTCGAGGAGGCCTGGTGGACCCATCCAAAAACTGCTCCTGTGCTGGCTGCTGTGATCCAGAGACACTGACACATGGGGCAGAGCTGCTACTGGCTCTTCTTAATTAGTAGAAACCAACCACATTCCAGACATTCAAATGGTCAATGCAAGAACAGAAATAGACCAGATTAGCCCATAAACCTAAACCCCTACCTATACCCTAAACCCCATCCTGTACTGTTTATGAACCCCACTGCCCTCTTCCAGTTCTCAATGGACCTGAAGACCTGTCCTGTTACAAATTACTCTATCCACTGAGGAGGAGAAAAGGAAGGAGATGAGAATGCTTCTAGTCTGACAGTAGACTGAGCCCTCTTGGATAAATCCAGAGCCACAGCAGAGCCTGGCAAGCTACCCATGGTGTATTCAATATGCCAAAAACAGTAACCAACGAATGGAGACATTACTGGTGCCCACTCGAGCAAATCAATGAATAATGGGAACACAAGTGATACAAGTGATACAGGTGGTTTTTATTTTTGTAATTCTCTCAGTTTTTCTACTTTGGTTTAGTCGTACCTTGTTCTAATTGCTTAAGATGTAAAGCTTAAGTCATTGATTTTTGATCTTATTCTCCACACATAAGTATTTAATTCTCTCCATTTTTTTAATTTTAGCTGCATCTCACAAAGTTTGGTATGCGGTGTTTTTACAACACACACATATATCTGTACTCCTCTCTCATCTATCTTCTACTTATCTTTCTATATTCTCTTTTATTTTCATAACTCTCCTTCCCACACCATAGACAACAATTGCCACATGTTCTATATGTATTTTTTGTTTGACACAGACACACCCGGCAGAGCAGAAACCAGCTTTCCCCATTGAATCCCCTGCATTTCATGGACCACAAGAGCAACGTCCAAACCGAGTCCACTATCCCGATGGAGCCTCGGAAGAGCCCAGAGAAACCCCCACAACTTGCTGGCAGCAATCTTCACCATCCACACTCTGCAGCTCATAAGATCTCCACCCAACAGATTAATCTAGTCTCCAGTCCGGCTTGTCAGAAACCCAGCCTACAAGGACCCACCCTGCAGAGACCCGCCCTTCAGAGGGAGAGTATTTCAAGCCCAGGAATGCTTGGAGCCACAGAAACAGATACACCCAGCAGAGCAGAAACCAGCTTTCCCGTTTGAACCCCCTGCATTCCATAGCCCCACAAAGTAATGAGAGTATAGTGTCCGCACGGCAGAGCCTGGCAAGCTGTCTGATGCATGTTCGATATTCCAAAACCAGTAACAAAAATGTTTATTTTCCTGATCTCGAAAGAGCCCTTAATATGGCAGCAGTAAGAAAGGCGAACAAGCAGTGCCTGATAAAATTTTACGGCCAAAATGAAGAAGGACTAAAATGACTGTCTGTACTTTCAATGCACAGACCATGGCATCGTGATCAGATCCTGTTGAGGAGCTGATGGTGGAAACGCAAAAGATCAAGTACGATATCATTGGTCTGACTGAGATGATGAGACGTCAGTAGCATCATGCTGTATTTGACACCGGAGAATAATTGTTCCTTGGAATATGCGATGAAAGAGGCCTTGGTGGCTTTGGTGTCCTTGTCAACACGAACATGGCCATCAACATTGGTGCATTTGAATGCCTAACAAACCAGATAGGACAATTACACTTGAAGAGATGTGGCCCACTGCCAGCAATTTCTATCTTCATTGTCTACGCACCAACATCCACATACAAAGGAGATGAAATTGAGAAATTCTACATAGAATTGGAGGAGTTCTATAAAAAGATCACAACTTCTACAAGATCATAGTCGGTGACTTTAATGCCAAGATAGGACCAAGAAGATCGGCTGAAGAACTCCACATCGGGACCCATGGCCTAGAATGGAACGAACAGGGTGAGAGACTATCTGAGTTCATCATATCCACCAAGACCATTCATGGGAACTCACAGTTCCAGAAGGCTGAAGTGAAACGTTGGACATGGGAATCTCCTAGTGGATAGTTCCACAATAAAACTGATCACATCATCTTCAATCGATGGTTTTGTCTGACCGATGTTGCTGTCATCCCCAAATTCCACACAGGATCGGACCACCGTATCCTTCGGTGCAAAATTCTACTTCCCGCAAGCGGGAGAAAAGGCTGCAGTTTAAGAAGAGAACTCCCAGAATGACCACCAACTGGGAACTCTTTGGCACCATTGCAGCAACATGGGAAGATACCACCATTGGCGACATCGATGAAGAATACAACCGACTGGTTCAGCACCTCCATGATTGTGCGAAGAATGCCGAGAGAGAGAAAAGACACAAAAGGATGCCTGTCTTCAGAAACTCTTGAGCTCATATGCCAACGTGGCAAGGCGCGAGCCTCAGGAGACCAAATGCTAATGTCCAAGCTTGCTAAACGGTGCAGAGAAGCGATAAAAGAAGATCTCAAAGACAGAAGAGCAGAAATACTGGAAGATGCAGCAGAAGCCGGGAAAAGCATTCGCACTGCCCGCCTGTCCTTCGCCAACTATAAGACCAAGATGACTACCTTCCGACGCCCTGATGGATCTATCACATCTTCAAGAAAAGGCAATGGAGAAGATTATCCAGGACTTCTACTCAAATCTCTTTGATAGCCATATCCACCTGCCCACATACCAAATTCTACACGATGGATATGTCATTCCCAACGTTCTCCCTTCTGAAATCCGACATGCCATCTCTTGGTAAAGAAGGGAACAGCACCGGCCCAGACAAAGTCAGACCCGAACACCTGAAGAATCTGCCATCATACTCATCAATACATTAGCTCGGATCTTCACACGCTACCTGTCTGAATGCAAGGTGCCCTCCCAATGGAAAACCAGCAGGACAGTTCTACTGTTCAAGAAGGGAGACATTCACGACA
>JAJIBD010025561.1:0-30430 GCA_021461705.1 Cryptotis parvus | reverse complement strand
GCCTTCAGAGGAGAGTATTTCAAACCCAGGAATGCTTGAGCCTCAGACACAGGTACACCCGGCAGAGCAGAAACCAGCTTTTCCCGGGTGCGTTGCTGCCGCGTCAACTTATTTCCTCCGAACTACCACAAATATTCTACCCACCCTCTGAGAGAGCCCCACAAAACAATGAGAATATAGTGCCCGCATGGCAGAGCCTGGCAAGCTGTCCGATGCATGTTCGATATGCCAAACCCAGTAACAAAAATGTTTATTTTCCTGACCCCGAAAGAGCCCTTAATACGGCAGCAGTAAAGAAAGGCAAACAAGCAGTGCCTGATAAAATTTCACGGCTGTCCTAGGCTGCCAAAACGAAGAAGGACTAAAATGACTGTCTGTACTTTCAATGCACGTACACTGGCAACGGAAGCATATATTGAGGATCTGATGCTGCAAGCAAGAAAGATCAAGTACGACATCATTGGTCTGACTGAGACGAGGAGGCGTCAGTCGCATCATGCTGTATTTGACACCGGAGAAGAATTGTTCCTTGGAACATGTGATGAAAAGAGGCGTCGGTGGCATTGGTGTCCTTGTCAACACGAACATGGCTGTCAACATTGATTCATTTGAATGCCTAACAAACCGAATAGGACGATTACACTTGAGGAGATGTGGCCCACTGCCAGCAATTTCTATCTTCATTGTCTATGCACCAACATCCACATACAAAGAAGATGAAATTGAGAAATTCTACATGGAATTGGAGGAGTTCTATAAAAAGATCACACCTTCTACAAGATCATAGTCGGTGATTTTAATGCCAAGATAGGACCGAGAAGATCGGGCTGAAGAACTCCACATCGGGACCCATGGCCTAGAATGGAACGAACAGGGTGAGAGACTATCTGAGTTCATCATGTCCACCAAGACCATTCATGGGAACTCACAGTTTCAGAAGGCTGAAGCGAAAGCGTTGGACATGGGAATCTCCTGGTGGACAGTTCCACAATGAAATCGACCACATCATCTTCAATCGACGGTTTTGTCTGACCGATGTTGCTGTCGTCCCCAAATTCCAGACAGGATCGGACCACCGTCTCCTTCGGTGCAAAATTCTACTTCCCGCAACGGGGAGAAAAGGCTGCAAAGTTTAAGAAGAGAACTCCCAGAACGACCACCAACTGGGAACTCTTTTGCACCATTGCGGCAACATGGGAAGATACCATCATTGATGACATCGATGAAGAATACAACCGACTGGTTCAGCACCTCCATGATTGTGCGAAGAATGCCGAGAGAGAGAAAAAACAAAAGGGCGGCTTGTCTTCAGAAACTCTCGAGCTCATTCGCCAAGCGTGGCAAGGCGCGAGCCTCAGGAGACCAAATGCTAACGTCCAAGCTTGCTAAACAGTGCAGAGAAGCGATAAAAGCAGACCTCAAAGACAGAAGAGCAGAAATACTGGAAGATGCAGCAGAAGCCGGGAAAAGTATTCCGCACTGCCCGCCTGTCCTTCGCCAACTATAAGACCAAGATGACTGCCCTCCGACGCCTGATGGATCTATCACATCTTCCAGAAAGGCAATGGAGAAGATTATCCAGGACTTCTACTCAAATCTTTTGATAGCCACATCCACCTGCCCACATACCAAATTCCACAGGATGGATACGTCATTCCCAACGTTCTCCCTTCTGAAATAAGACATGCCATCTCATCGGTAAAGAAGGGAACAGCACCAGGCCCAGACAAAGTCAGACCAGAACATCTGAAGAATCTGCCATCGGTGCTCATCAATACACTAGCTCGGCTCTTCACACGCTACCTGTCTGAATGTAAGGTGCCCTCCCAATGGAAAACCAGCAGGACAGTTCTACTGTTCAAGAAGGGAGACATTCATGACATCGGCAACTATCGCCCCATCTGCCTGTTGTCTGTCATCTACAAGCTGTTTACACGAGTCATCCTGAACAGGATTAGCAGAACACTAGATGAAGGACAACCATGCGAGCAAGCAGGTTTCCGGAAAGGATTCAGCACAATCGACCATATCCACACAGTAACCAAGCTCATTGAGGTTTGTAGGGAGTACAAGATGCCGCTCTGTCTCATGTTCATTGATTTACAGAAAGCCTTTGATTCTGTGGAAACTGAAGCAGTCATCGAAGCCCTAGTCAAACAGGGTGTTCAAACCCAATACATCAAGATCCTTCGTGGAGCTGTATTATGGATTCACCACCAGGATCTCACCATTCTACAAAGAAGTGATCATTGATGTCAAAAGAGGGGTTCGACAGGGTGATACCATCTCACCAAAAAACTCTTCAGTGCCACCCTCGAGAACATCATGAGACAATTAGAATGGGAAGGAATGGGAGTGAAGATAGATGGTCGGCAACTACACCACCTCCGCTTCGCTGATGACATCGTTCTAATAACACCAAACATTAGCCAAGCGGCACAAATGCTGGCTGACTTTGACCGAGAATGTGGAAAGGTAGGTCTACAGCTGAATCTGAAGAAAACTATGTTCATGAGAAATGAACTAGTTCCAGAGGCCCCATTCTCTCTCAATGGAACAAACATCTCTGAATGCAGCAGTTATGTGTACCTAGGTCGAGACGTCAACATGATGAATGACCTAAAACCTGAGGCTGCGCAGGAGGAAGAGAGCGGCATGGAATGCCTTCAAAGGCATCGAAGAAATAGCTAAAAGGACAAAGAACCTCCGGCTCGGGCACATCTCTTCGACTCCACCGTTCTCCCTGCATTAACATACACCTCAGAGACCTGGGCCCTACGAAAGCAGGATGAGAATGCTATTCGGGTCTCCCAGAGAGGCATCGAAAGAGCTATGCTTGGAATATCACGTCTCACTCAAGTGAGAGAAGGAATCCGGAGTTCTGACCTCCGTCGCTATTCCAGAATCAGGGACGCTGTCTCGTTTGCCAAGGCATCGAAAATCAGATGGGCTGGACATGTAATGCGATTTGGAGACAACCGCTGGACTAGAGCCGTTACCGACTGGATCCCACGGGATGTCAAAAGATCACGTGGCCGCCCACCTACAAGATGGTCAGACTTCCTTGTTAAGACCCTGAAGGAACGGTTTGAGGCTCTTCATATTCCTGAATCAACCAGATGCCATTGGGCTACATTGGCACGTGATAGGGTCCAATGGAAATGTTACTGGCGCCCGCTCGAGCAAATCGATGAGTAACAGGATTCAAGTGATCAAGTGATCAAGTGATCAAAAGCCTTTTTTGGAACTGTGCCGAACTTCGTGAGTTTTCATTCGTTCTCCCAGCGTCCTCGGAAGTAGAAGAGAACTTCTGTCCTAACACTGTCGGAGACCCCAGCGGCATCCCCAACAAGTAAAGCCTTTTGAAACTTTGCTGGATTCTTGGGTCTTTCTCTGTCTGTTGGATTACAATCATCTAGGAAAGAAGGGAATCCCTATATCCTTCTCCAGGATTTTGTCAGGGTTCCAGAAGTACCCTGACACCAGACCATGCGCTGGGACCCAAGTCTCCCACCAAAGTGGATCCCAGTACCTCAAGTCATTTCCCTATCCAAAAGTAATTCTATCTTCAGGGAGCTAATGTCAACAAAGATCAGGAGTAATTCCTGAGTGCAGAGCCAAGTGTGAACCAAAAAGGAAACAAAACAAAACAAAACATGTAAATAGCTTAAACCATAAGTGGATTAAACAGTAAAGCTCCCAGGTTAACTAGTTATCTAACAGAAGCCCTCACTGCTCATGGCTCTGGGTTCAGACGAGGCCCAGGTGTTGCTTGAGACGCTCAGAGAGGCTATGAAGGACCAGGACAAGGAGCAGGAGAAATGACCCAGATTCCGAGTGAGCATGCCAAAGCCCAAGTGACAGAGACAGATGGGCACAGGCTATGGCCTGCTCATCCCCTACAGCCTCTCCTGACCCACCTATAACAGATTCAAAACATAAAAATCAGTGAAGGTCTCAGAATTTCCATTTATTTCCCCTCAAATGCCAAGAATCTCCTTTATTATTCCCCAATTCCACAGAAAAGGATTAGAAAAATGAAAATTAGATGTTTATTTCAATAACAGAGAAACATTATTTGGGAAAACAAGAAAGTAGAAAAGATGGAAATGGCTGGGTCCCCTGTCTGCTGGCACAGTCCAGAGCATCAGAGAAGAAAAAAAGGTCAGTGTGGGAGGACTTGTTGGGTGGTGGTGGTGGGTGAAGGATATACTCAGGTCCCACGGCAGAAAGAGAATTAGCAGTTCTTGAGTCACAACATGGAAACCTAAAAGAAATCCAGCAGGGCAGCTTCACTACTGTGAAAGAAAAGAGTCACCAGGCTAAGGTGAGTCTCAGAACTGTTGACATCTTGAACCCAGTTCCCAATTTCTGCCTCACAGAAGCCCCAAACCCAGTCCTATGCCCTCTGCCCAACCCCCTTGCCTTTAGGGGTTCGTGAGAGACTCATCAGAGCCCTGGGAACTGTCACTGTCTGGGGAAGAACAAACAGGACAAGATCAGAGCCCACAGGGGATAGGACTCAAGGAGGAATTAGGGGTGAGGCAGCTCCCCGTGGGCTCCTGTTTCTATCCCCAGGGTCCCAGGGGTCCACTCAGTCCAAACTTACTTGCAGCCTGAGTGTACTTTCTTCCTTTCTCACCTGTGGGAAGAAAACATCGCAGGGAAGGTCAGGGAGGCACTGGGCCATGAGTCACAGAGAAACTCTCTTGGCCTGGATCCCAGTGAAGCCTCAGAACTCTAGAGACTGAGGACAGGAGCAGGAAACACTCAAATGGAAGGAGATGCTTCTGGATGGGACCAGCCTCCTCCTGGGGGTCTGTGTCAGCAGGGACAGTCCCTGTGCCCCGTGATCACTGGGAATCAGGGTCATCACCAGTTTATCAAGGTGAAAGCATCTTTTAAGAACAAACCTGAGAGCTGCACACACAGGGGGAGTGAGAGCAACCAGCACAGGGGTGTGTGTGGGCTTCCCTCTAGTGAGGCAGGAGAACTAATACATGGGGAACTAATACATGCCTTCAAAGTGGGACAAGACATCTCAGACCCCCGCACCCCATCCTACCTGAGTGCTTCCTCCTGCAGATCACAGCTCCCAACACAGGTCCAGTGAGCACAGCCATGAGGGAGAACCAGGCCAACAATGGTGGCCATAGTGGGGATGGTAGACTGAGGAGGGGGCTCTAGGAAGGGAAGGTAGGAGAGGGTGTGACCCCCCAGGCCTCAGCCCCACCCTCAACAGTTCCCCAGAGGGGCCACCCTGATTCTCCTGATAAAAAACGGCCCTGTCCCCTTCCTTACCCCATCTCAGGGTGACAGGCTCCCTCAGCCCCCTGGTGCTGCACACGGCACGTGTATCTCTGCTCCTCTCTAGAAGGCACCACCACAGCCGCCCACTTCTGGAAGGTTCCATCCCCTGAAGGCCTGGTCTCCACCTGTATGTCCTGGGTCAGGTCCTCCCCATCCCGCTGCCAGGTCAGGGTGATCTCCGCAGGGTAGAAGCCCAGGGCCCAGCACCTCAGGGTGACCTCATGGTCAGAGAAGGGGTGGTGGGTTATGTGTCCTTTGGGGGGTTCTGAGGAGGAAGAATGAGAAAATTCAGACTTTGGGTTACTTCCAAGATGGGGGTGAACTGATTTGGAAGAGAGGCTGAAAACACAGATGACACAAGCCTGGTTCAGGAAACTAGGATAAAATCCTATTATTCAGAAAGTTCTAGAATGATGTTTGGGTAGGAAGTGCAGGACTCTCAGGAGACACCAACTCTGGTCGTGAGCTGGGTGGAGGGTGAATGGCTGAGGAAAGCCGGAGTCAGAGCTGAGATCTGAGAAAGGTCACAGATGGCTGCGGGGTCCCAGGGAACTGAGATGTGCTGTTTCAGAGAAGGTGTCCCCTCCCAAGGTGTCGGGTCCTTCACAGTCCTGTGGACACAGGGTGGGCCTGAGGGGAAGTGTCTCTGTGGTCCAGAACGTGGAAACCAGGCGGGCCCCTCTCCTGACTGGAAGAATGGGCGCTGTTCTGACACTGACCCCCGTTATCTTCCCCCTTATAGGGAATCGCCCCGCAGGGGAGGACATGGGTCCTCAGCACTGCCCGGTACCTGCATGCAGCAGCGTGTCCTTTCCGATCTGCAGGTATCTGTTGAGCCACTCCACGCACTCCTGCTCCAGGTAGTTCCTCTGGTGCTCAGCCGCACCCGCCTGCTCCCACTTGCTCTGGGTGATCTGAGCTGCCATGTCCGCCGCGGTCCAGGAGCGCAGGTCCTCATTCAGGGTGATGTAGTCTTTGCCATCGTAGGCGCCTTGGTCGTACCAGCAGGGAAGCGCCTGTCGGGCCCCACGCCGCAGCCCAACATCACCTGGAGGGTGTGAGAGCCTGACCAGCCCACACAGGTCAGCCCCCCACCGAAAACGAAACCGGCCCATCCCCACGGCTCTTCCCCATCCAAGGTCCTGGCGGGTCCCTCAGCCTTCGGGACACTCCGGACCGCTTCAGGGTGACCCGACCCGTCCCCGTGTTGGGTCATCCCTGACCGGCGCGCTCACCTGCTGCGCTCTGGTTGTAGTAGCCCAGCAGGTTGTACAGGCCCATCCGCACATTTCGTGGCGCTGTCCTTGGCCCTCCGCGTGTTCTCCTCCCAGTACTCGGGTCCCTCCTGCTGCATCCACGGCGCCCGCGGCCCATCCTCTGACTGGCCGAGTCGCTGTCGAAGCGCACGAACTGCGTGTCGTCCACGTAGCCGACGGCAATGAAGCGGGGCTCCCTGAGGCCGGGCCGGGACATGGTGGTGTAGAAATACCTCAGGGAGTGGGATCCTGGGGGAGCGGAGGGTGAAATGGAGCAGAGGGTGAAACACCTCAGGGAGTGGGTTTGGGGAGCGGAGGGTGAAATACCTCAGGGAGTGGGTTTGGGGGAGCGGAGGGTGAAACACCTCAGGGAGTGGAGCCTGGGGGAACAGAGGGTGAGACCCGGCCCGACCCACCGCCCCGGGGTGATGGGATGGGAGGGGCTCGGAAGAAGGGAAAGGGGGGACGGGACCGAGAAGGTCGACACTTAGGGGCGCAGGATAGTTGAAGGCCGGGGACGAGGAGGACGGGGCGGGGACATCTGGGCCGGGGACCGCAGAGAAACTCCTGCTCAGGGTCCTCAGAGGGTTCTACCCCAATCCCCGCAACGAACTCCCCTCCCGACCCCGCACTCACCCCGCCGGGGTCTGTGTCAGGGCCAGGGCCCCCGAGAGCAGCAGGAGGAGGGATGGTGGCTTTGACATCTCCAGTTTCTTGAGGAGACTTGGACTTCCGCTAATAGTTTCTAACCGGGAGCTGCGTCGGCCCTGATTGGCTGCTGTAGACACTGTCGCCCAATGGGAGTGGGGAACGGACGCGCGTCACGAGTATCCGGGCAGGAGGCGTGATGCAGCTGGCAGAGGGAGAAGTGAAACTCTGGGGTGACCCTGAATCCCCAGCCCTGCCCTCCTGACCCCACACAGTCCTGGGGACTGAGACACTGGGAGCCACACCCGGGACCTGGGCTTCTTACCTCTCCCACTGCTCCCGCACCTGATGTTTGTCACAGTTTCCCCGTGTCTAAGGCTGAAACCATGTCGGCAACTCTCTGTCATTTTCGTTTCAGCATGTCTCTGCCTTCTTACAGAGTTAGAGAGGACACAGAGACTCCCCTGTGGAGTAGGTTACACCTGTCAGAGTTTACCAAAAGAGGAATCTGAGTATAGATGCTTTACGATTGGTGGTGAAGGTTTTGTGTGTGGCTGTGCTCAGGAATTACTCCTGGCTCTGTGCTCAGGGATCATCCCTGGCAGGCTCATGGGGCCCTATGTTGTGCCAAGGATCAAACCCAAGTGGGCCACATGCAAGACGAGCACCTTACCTTCTGTCCTATCTCTCTTGCAAGTTAAAGACTGAAAATTACTTCAACTGGAATAATAATAACATTATGTTAACAGCTATAATTGTTACTGGTATAGCTGTTAACAATTATAGCTGTTAATTAGCTGGTTTGAGGCTCTTTATATTCCTGGAGCAAGCAGGTGCCCTTGGGCTCTACTTGCATGAGACAGGTCATATGGAGATGTTAATGGTGCCCGCTCGAGCAAATCGATGATGAACGGGAAGACAGTGATACAGTGATACAATGATGTTAACAGCAAGTCTTTTGTGGGGGAAAGAGGTGACACCCAGTGGTACTCACTGGCTCTGCGCTCAGGAATTACTCCTGGCTGTGCTCAGGTGAGCATATGGGATGCAGGGAACAGCCAGCAACTTACGTGCTGTATTTTTCCCTAGCTCCCAGAAAGTCTTTTGAGAACAAACCATATTAGATCTTTGCCAGGGAATACACCTGGCTGAAAAAGCCTGAAGCAGGGATGCCATGAGGATTACGAGAGAGAGAGAGAGACAGAGACAGAGACAGAGAGTTATTAGGAGAAAAAAGCTTAGGGTCAGGGGCCTGACAGCCTATGGACTGAGAGCCCCAACTCTGCTCCACAGACTATATATTAAAAATATAAATATTTATATATAAATAAATATATTCTATATTTATGTTAAATAGATAATATTCAATAATATTAAATATTATATATGTAATGCTATGTTATATTTAATATTTAATAAGTGATATATTGTATGTTATATAATATTTAATGTTTAATAAAATTATATACTGTTTAATATTTGTCACTTGTCACTTGTCTTCCCGTTGTTCATCAATTTGCTCGAGCAGGCGCCAGTAACGTCTCCATTTGTTGAAAATGAGGTTCATTATTGTTACTGTTTTTGGCATATCAAATACACCATGGGCAGCTTGCCTGGCTCTGCCATGGACCATCTCTCTCACCAATCAGTAAATATATATATAATACATATAAGCATATATATGCACATATTTTGTATAATGAATATTCATGTTATATACATTCACAAGCACAGTCATTTTATTTACTTTTTTAATGTTTTATTATACCACCGTAGATATACTATTACAAGATGTTCATGCTTGAATTTTGGTTCACAGTGTTCCAACACACATCCCTCCACCCCTGCCAATCTCACGTCACCAATGTCCCCACCTCCCTCCCTTTGCCCAAGCCTGCCTCCATAGCAGGTTCTTTATCTCCTCTCTCTGTCTCTCTGTCTCTCTCTCTCTCTCTCTCTCTCTCTCTCTCTCTCTCTCTCTCTCTCTCTCTCTCTCTCTCCCTCTCTCTCCTTCTCAAATATATTGAGTCATACCCATCAATGCTTGTGGGATACTCCTGGCTCTTTGCTCAGGAATTACTCCTGGCAGTACTCCAAGGACTATATGGGATACCTGAGTCAGCCGTGTGCAAGGCAAACGCCCTACCCATTGTGCTATCACTCCAGCCCCTCCACAGACAATAGTTATTGCTCAGGATTTTCTCAGGATTGTAATCAGCAGAACAAAAGAAGGAATCTGGAGTTCCAACATCTGTCGCTATTCCAGAATCAGGGACACTGTCTCGTTTGCCAAGGCATCGAAAATCAGATGGGCTGGACATGTAATGCGATTTGGAGACGACCGCTGGACTAGAGCCGTTACCCACTGGATCCCACGGGATGTCAAAAGATCACGTGGCCGCCCACCTACAAGATGGTCAGACTTCCTTGTCAAGACCCTGAAGGAACAGTTTGAGGCTCTTCGTACTCCTGAAGCAACCAGATGTCATTGAGCTATGTGATAGGGTAAAATGGAAATGTTACTGGTAAAGGGTTGGCCACCCGATGGGGTGACCTACTGGGAGCCTCAGAATGCCGCACCTGTCAAGGAAAACTCTGAGAGACGGGGCCTATGGTTTTATTTTATTTTCCAAACATGCTGGGTCTCTTAGCATAACCGATGGCAGGCTAGAGGCTAAAAGCCCCGAAATGAGGTACAATACAGTTTTTATAGCACTCTGGGACAAAAGAAACTTTTACAACAAGCTTTGCGGTTTTCCAGGTGCAGGGTGCACACCATTTCAGGATGTTACTCAAGGTTGTAGTTAGGTTTCCTCCCTTGACATCTGGTTGGGAGGCCTTGGGCTTTATCTAGCCTACTCACAGAGCCCATCCACTATTTTAGTGTGCTCCTGTTAACTCTTTGCGGTCTGGTCTCCGGGCTTCCCCTTTCACTGGCGCCCCCTTCCATGAAATCGATGAACAATGGGATGTCTAGTGATCTAGTGATCTAGAGAGCGAAGGTCAGTGGTGTGCCAGGGCACATGGGGTAAAGAGATGCCGGAGGGCACAGGTAGATGGCTGAAGGGCCAACAGTTGCAAGAAACTGTTTCCTGGCTCAGCAAGGTTTGAGCAGCTTTTTCTCCCCTCCCTGCAGGTGGCTGCGCACGGCCCAGGGTGCTGTCGCCCAAGGATCCCAGCACAGGTCTCTAGATGCCCGCGATTCCCTGGCGCCCAGAGCATCCCGAGTTCATGGCACAGCGCGGCGGCAGGGAAGGCCGCAGCGTGGCTGAGCACGAAGGCCAGTCCCCAGTGCAGGAGCCTGGTGCCATCCGGGTCCCCGCGGGCTCCCCAGGAGCTCAGCGCTTCTGGCGAGGCTAGTCGGGGCAGGGACAGGCCCAGCGCCACCGCCAGGGGTTCCAAAGCCGCCAGGTAGCGCCGTGCTCCTGTGCTCTGGCTCTGGGCAGGAGCCCCGAGGACGCCGTCCCCCTCCCCCACCCCCACCCCTCAGCCAGTTCATAGGCCCCGTCCCGGATCCGCCGTCCACACCCGCAGCAGTGCACACCCGCAGTGGGCACCAGCCGAGAGGCGAGTCCGGGCAGCGCCGGGCGGAGCAGTAGCCAGTGGGCGAGCAGCCACCGCGCGACCCCCAGCCACGCTCGGGAGAGGCAGAGGCGCGCGCGGGAGCGGGGAATTCCGGTCGGTCGCGCGGCTGCAGGAGGCGGGAAACTCCCCAGAACCGGCACAGCCTGGTCTGGCTAAAAAAGGAAGCACTTAGGCGAAAGAGAGAAAATTAAAGCAGCGCCACCAACTGGAACCGCCCCCTGGACTCTGGCAGGCCCTGGCTGGTTGGGGAGAGGGCGCGAGGCCAGAGCTAAGTTGGGGGGGAGCAGCCCCCGACCCTCGGCACTCCCCGTCACCCCTCCGGGTGTGGATACAGGGTCCTTCTGTTCCAAAGGAGTCGCTCTAGGGGTCTGCGGAGAGTTTTGGTATACGGAGTTGGAGGAAAGGGCAGGGGGGGCGGGGGGTGCTTTGGCTGCAAGGACCTTTGAACCTTTGCTAGAAATCAGTCAAGTCACTGAACCTTTGCTAGAAAACACAATCAAGGCGGCCCTGCTGGGCCCAGATCCAGTTCTGGGGTCCTGAGCGAGCTGGTGAGTGCATGAGTTAGGGAATCGCCTGCTGCTGGACAGCGCGGAGAGAAGGAAGCAGAAGCCGGAATGGAGGGTTGGGGCCAGGCCACAGCACAGTGAGTTGGACCCTGCAAACCCGGCTCCATTCAGACCACCCATATGTCCCCCTGAGCACAGCCAGGGGTCCGTGAGCACAAAGCCAGGAGTCAGCCAGAGCTAGGTGCTTCATTGACCTGGATTTTAGTCCCTGGTTTGCTATTAGATAATTAGAGAAGTAATTTGTCTTTTCTGTGACTCAGTTTCCTCACTTGAACCACGGGTCTTCAACACAAAGTGTGTAGCTTTATCCTCCTTTACTTTTCCTGGATTCTTTTCCTTAGCTGATATAACTGACTCGAATGCCATCTCACACTTCCCAATCTAATCCCCGGATACAGACCACATTGAAGATGTCTATTTACCTTTGACCAACCCTTAAATGAAACTTTTTTGGTTTGTTTCTTGTTTGGGGCCACACCTGGCAGTGCTCAAGGCATGCTCCTGGTGCTGTTCTCAAGATCACTTCTGGAGAGCTTGGGGACCGTGTGTGTGCAGGAATAGACCCCGGGTCAGTTGCACGCATGGCAGTTGCTTACCCTGTACTGTCTCTCTGACCCTTGTCAGGGTCATTCCCTGCAGGGCTGGGGTGACTCCCAGAAGTTTGCTGGAGGTCCATGTGGTGCCAGGGATCAAACCCAGGGTTTCCACGTGTAAGTGGGTTCTGCAACCCTCTGACCCCTTCAGTGAACTGTTTAATTGTCTTCTGTTCCTTTTAGCATCTCTCCAGCCTTGGCACTTGACCCTAGTAACCACTGACCCCCTTGATGTTTTTCAGTCACTAAACCCAAAGACCTCTATTGAGTTTAAACTCTTCACTTCTGGGTCCCCTAAAGTCCTGAACCTGTTTCATATCTGCTCAGACAAGAGTGTGGATAAAGTTTAATCACCGTGGGCAGCCTCACCGGAGCTTGGAAATGCCCCAAAATCTCTTCCTTCAGGGGCCTCAAACCGCCTCGTTACAGTGGAACGGTCCCACTAGAGGAAACTTGGGGCTCCAAAGTTCACAGGCTGTGCTGTGCTACAGCCTGGCTGTGATATTCCCTGACATAATGGGGGTGGAAGTTAGGACCAGGCTCTTCTCAGGATCTTTCACATTTATACACTGTATATAGTTCTAGGCAGGTTCTAGCCATTGCCCATCATCCCAGTGAGCCTAGCAAGAAGTCAGAGGAAACCCCACACCATGAGGTCAGTCATTCTCAACATCTGGACTCCACAGCTCCTAGGAGCTCCACCTAAGAAAAAAGCTGATCTCTCCCCATTGAGGTTCATCAGTAAATGCACAAGATGAGAGTCTACTACTGAGAGTGTACCACCTACACGGCAGAGCCTGGCAAGCTACCTATGTTATTTGATATGCCAAAAACCAGTAATGATTATAGACCTCATGCCCATGACCTGAAGGAATGGTTTGAGGCTCTTTGTCTTCCTGAAGCAAGCAGATGCCCTTTGGCTATACTTGCTTGCCACAGGACATATGGAGATTATACTGGTGCCCGCTCGAGCAAATCGATAAACAATGGGAAGACAAGTAATACAAGTGAACTGGGATGGGGGAAGGTCAAAGAAAAAGAAACCATGTGCTGGAAGTGGGGTCTGCCCTGAGCCATCTCAAGTGAGTCAAGCTCTCTGGGATTGTTCCTCTTCTGAACGGAACAAGAGGGTCTCTAGGAGACCAAGATAGTGGGCACTCAGTGGGTAATGCACTTGCCTTGCATGTGGTTGACCTGGATTTTATACCTAACACACATATGTTCCACCAAGCCTGTCAGAAGTGGATCTCTGAGCAGAGAGCAAGGAGTAAGCTTGGAACACCATTGGACTTCTTTTTTGGTTCACCCACCCCCATTTTTTTTAATAGGAGGGGTTATAGACTCTGAATTCCCTGACATTCTACCCACTGTGTCTCCACAGACCACCATCATGGCAGCTGAATTTGATAGGCATTGTGTTGGGGTCAGGTTCGTGGGTATCTACAGGGAAAGTGCTGATGGACTGGGGTGCTGTGGGGAAGAAGCAACTGGCCAGGTTGTATTATTTGTTGATGCCTGTTCATGAAGAGAAGCTTGGGAGAGAGAATGGCATTCACTTTTTGAAAAAACCACAATTATCACTGAGCTGGTGGATACTGGAATTCACAGAGAGGAATCTGCCACCTGAATGCATAAGGGGCCTCTCCATGGGAGGAGTGGCTGGGAGGGAAGACAATTTGAGAGACCATCTGTCCATCTGTGTTTCAGGAAAGGAAAAAGGTTTGCAAGTGGGCTCTAGTTTCTGTTTCATCACTGTTGTACTCATTCAGCTTCTCCCTCCTCCTCCTCCTCCTCGCCTATTTCCTCACATGAAAAGGTTTTGAGTAAATCTGTCACATAAACATACAACATTTTCAAGAATGGGACAAGCAAAGGAAAATCAACAAGAACATGATTCATATTTTTACATAACCAAGGCATGAAAATATTCTAATTGTGATTATGACTTCTGTTGCTTCACTTACTTCCTGCTTTTATAAAAGCATGACATTTCCAGAACTCTAGGCCATTCTCTGTCAAATAATTATGAGAAACAATAGATGATAAACCTCAAATATTCATACGACTCTGTCGTTGACACTTGTTGATTCCTTCCCAACAGAGCAGTGGTGAACAGGGTGTTTGACAAGCTGTCACTTCCACAAAAAACCATCTACTGCTCGCTCTCTGGCTTGGACATTGATGCCCAGGATGTGGCCAGCATGGCTGACTACCAATGGGAACTGCAAAGCTCTGGCGTCCGCACACCACGGACACCTGGGTTTACCTCAGTGTCCACTTCCAGGAGTCCTGCAGTGAAAAATGAAAGATTTTTGCTTCAGCTCCTGCTTTCACTATCATGACCTTGTACTTGAATCTCTCAAAGCTGGTTTTTATGTCTGATAAATGGAGATAATAATATCTCCCCTATAAAGGGGCTTCATTCACTGCTGATGGGAATCTCTACTGGTCCAGTCTATTAGGAGGCAATATGGTAACTCCTCAAAAACTAGGAACTAAGCTTCCATATGATCCGGTAATTCCCACTACTGAAAATATACACTTTGATCCCAAAAAATACAATGCAGAAAAGACATCTGTACTTTTATATTCATTGCAACACTATGCACAATGATCAAAATGAAAACAATCCGAAGACCCAAGAACAAATGATTGATAAAGAAGCAATGGTGCATTTACACAATGGAATCCTACTAGACTCTAAGGAAGATGAAGTCGCACAGTTTGCAGACACATAGATGATCTGGAGAGTTCCCTGCTGAGTCAATGAATGAGTCAGAAAGAGAGGAACAGACACAGAATATCTCATTCATATGAGTGAGGCGTGATTACTTTTGGATATATAAGGGGACTGACTTGAGAGTATACCACCTCCACCGCAGAGCCTGGCAAGCTACATGTGTTTTATTTGATATGCCAAAAACCAGTAACAGATATGGACCTCATTCCATGAATCTGAAGGAATGGTTTGAGTCTCTTCCTGTTTCTAGAGCAAACAGATGCCCTTTGCTTGCAACAGGACATATGGAGATGTTACTGGTGTCCCCTTCACCGAAACAATGAACAACAGGAAGACAAGTGATACAAGTGATGGGGTGTAAGGAAGCATAGTAGGGGAATAACTAACTCCCATGGGCAATAGAAACAAAGAGAGGAGAACGTCCTACTAAGGATTCTGTTAGTGGGGTTGGGAGAGTTCAGGGAAGGAAGAACTATGACAACTATACGGATGAGTGGGGGTGAGGTTGGTACACATCCCGTGGTGCTCAGGGCTTACCCCTGGCTCTGTGTGCAGGCAGAGATCACTAATGGCAGGCTCAGGGGAGTTGATGGGGTTCGAGGGATTGAATCCAGGCCAGCCACATGCAAAGCAAGTGCCCTACCCACTGTGCTATTTCTTTGGCCCTGAAAGTTGGTGTTTGTTACCAAACAGTATGTGAGACTGTTCTTGTACACATGAGAGGGAGCTGAAGTTTGAGCTTTTGTTGCTGTAAGTTTCTGATGGCCTTTGGCAGGGCTAATGGTGATGGCACAAGAGGTAGGAATCCAGGAAATTATACTGACTTCTTGTTGGGTGGCGCCCCACTAAGCTTTCAGCTAAACTTAGCTTACAGCCCCTCCCAGCTCTGCTAGGGAGGCTCTGAATCAGCTCTGGTGCTTGTAAATGCCAGGCGGATTTCTATCTATAAAATAAGCTAGCAGTAGAGAGAAGCTCTCTTTTGCTATTTCAGCTCCCCTGCCTATCCGTCCTCTCCATTTTCTGTTGGGCCTCAACATGTGGTGGCAGCCATCTTGGCCCACACATGGCTGGGGTCTAGCAGGGAACCCAGAGTCCAGAGTTTTATCTATTCTTGGATTGTATATCGGAACCTGTGATAGCAAAGCCTTTTTTAAAACTATGCCGGAGTCCTGAGTTTTCATCCATTCCTCACCAGCTTTGGAGGTAGAAGGAAACTTGCTTCCTGGTATTGTTGGGGACCCCAGGGGCTCCCTGACAACTTCTCTTCTAACATTTCCTTCAGGATGGAACTGGGAGAGCATCCACCTGTTCAACGGCTGAAACTGATAATAAATCTCTCCTATATTTATGAGACTTCCCTCTCGTCAGAACTCCACCCAGCAGACCAGCCCATCACAGCACAGATCACCGACACCCACCCTGCAGCAGCTTTTTCCTCAATCCGGCCCAGGTATGCTGATCCAGAGCCTCTCACACATGGGGCAGAGCTGTTCCTTGCTCTCCCTGTGCACAGCCGTTCATGAGGCAGTCGGAAGGCATGGCGGGTTCTAGCCCTGGCCCACCACCTCGGCAGAGCCTCACAACAAGCCAGACCACCCCCTCCTCACTCCACGGGCGCTGCCATTTTCCATTTCTGGACTTCCCTCTCGTCAGAACTCCACCCAGCAGACCAGCCCATCACAGTGGCTCGCGCGCAAGCGGCCACGCGGTTCATCAATAAATGCTTTATTTGGAGGTGTTTAAAAGAGTTTGCCTCCCGCTTGACAAGCCTGGCAAGCTTCTCGTGTTGTATATGATATGCCAAATTCCAGTAACAATTATATTAGGTCATTCCCATGACCTAATATAATGGTTTGAGGCTCTTTATGTTCCTGTAGCAAGCCGATGCCCCTGGCTCTACTGGCATGAGACAGGACATATGGAGATATTACTGGTGCCCGCTCTAGCAAATAGATGACCAACGGGAAGATCGTGATCGTGATCGTGATATTTATGAGGAGAACCTGCCCACACATCTCATGGAATGGCTGGTTGGGATCATCATGGTGGGAGAGTAGGTAGGTGAGTGTATCCTAAAGCGCTTCCTCCATGGGGTCCTCCACAGAGGGCTGTGACATGAAGATCACGTGTTATTCCACTGACTAGTTCCAAAGACTTTGCATCTAGAAATGCCGTACAGTCTCAGCCACAGTGGATATGAATTCTTGGTGCTTTGCTGCAGAGGTGAAAATCACCTCCTTGTCTCAGTGGGAGGGAGAGGATCCATGACTCTGACCTGATGTGTGGCTGCCTCTGCCAGGTGTGTGGGACCCTGGAGGAATGCTGGCTCGGCAGCCCTTAGCTTTTGGCGGCTCTGGCAGCACCTGTAATTACGGTTATGTGGATGCCATATATAAGCCAGGCATGATCCCTTAGGAGTGCAAACTCTCACAACAGATGGCAACTCCCAAGATAGAAGGTATTGAAGGAGGTACAGTATGAAAAGGAGAAAAAAATCAAAATAATTTAAAAATCCGAATATTATAGCATTAATGTATCATTCAAAGACTTTTCTTAGTAGAAGAGGCAGAGTGAAATCTAAACACAGTGGAACATCAAAACAAACGGCATAAACAAGACTGTGCTAAGAACAGCAGTTAAGATGTTTCATTGCCTTAAGGACTAGTGATATCAGAGTCAGAGTGATAGTATAGTAGGAAGGTTATTTGCCTAATGCAGCCGACCCAGGTTCAGTGCCTGAAATCCCATTCAGTCCCCTGAGCACTGCCAGCAGTAATTCTTGAGTGTAAAGCCAGAAATAACCCCTGAGCATGGCCTGATGTGACCCAAGAAGCAAAAAAATAAAATAAAAATATGAACATGTGGTGTGCTGTCACTAGCTTGGTCTAGTTCATGAGAGCAGATGGTTAAATAAAGCTTTTATGAGCTGACTCCTGAGGAGTTTTTCATCTGATGTTGATCGTGCGGGGAGTGCTGAGCAGGGGCTGCAGGAGGTGCTGCAGAGGAGGCATTTTTTTTTGCTTTTCAGATTTTTTTTATTATAAAAGCTTTAATACTTTATTTTTTTTCCATTTTTTTTCTTTTTTAAAAAAGTATTTTAATATACCACCGTGAGATATACAATTACAAAGATATACAATTAAAAAGTTCATATTTGGGGCGGAGGCGATAGTCCAGCGGGTAGAGCGTTTGCCTTGCACGGCCGGCCTGTGCCGCCCGGGGTTCAATCCCCGGTGTCCCATATGGTCCCCCAAGCACCACCAGGAGTAATTCCTGAGTACAGAGCCAGGAGTAACCCCTGAGCATTGCTAGGTGTGATCCAAAATGAAAAAAAAAGAAAAAAATAAAATAAAATAGAAAGTTCATATTTGGGTTTTGGTAATACAGTGTTCCAGCACCCGTCCCTCCACCAGTGCCCATCTCCCACCACCAACGTCCCCGGTTCCCTCCCCCTCACCCAACCCGCCTCCATGGCAGGTTCTTTATTTCTTTTCCTTTCTCTATCTTTCTCTTTTCCTTCACTTCCAAACTATGAATGACAAAACATACATTAAAGGGTTGTCATATGTATCTTTTGCCTGTATTTAATGCTCAGTTCTAGGTTGGCATTAGTACCCTCGACAATTGTTAGCACACTGTTCCATTTTCTGTCTTACCTAGCCTCTGACTCCCACACGTTTGTGATAATTTCCACCTTTGACAAGACCTCCTGATACATGTTTCACTTGACCTTGGATATTGGTATCATAATATGTACATATATATTTATGTCATGCAAATAAATGCAGTCATTCTGTATCTGTCTCTCTCCTTCTGGCTAATTTCACTCATCATAATCTTCTCCATGTCCATCCATTTATAGGCAAATTTTATAACTTCATTTTTCCTAACAGCTGCATAGTATTCCATTGTGTAGATGTACCAAAGCTTCTTTATCCAGTCATCGATTCTCTGGCACTCTGGTTGTTTCCAGATTCTGGCTATTATGAATAATGCTGCTATGAACATAAAAGTAGGGATGGAGTTTCTGCTGCATTTTTGGCTTCCCAGAGTATATAGAGGAGCCATTTTAACAGCTGGTTTGCCAGGAAACACTGTGCAGCTCAGGAGAAGGCTTCTGTGGTCTGGAGCTGGTCATAGGCTTATAGACAGGAAAGAAAAGAAAAATGTCTTTTGGTTGGGGGTGATAGTACATTGGGTAGGGAGTTTGTCTACCCAATGCTGGGTTTAATCCCAGGCACCTCATATGGTTTTTTGAGCACTACCAGAAGTAACCTGTGAACATCACCAGTTGGCCCAAAAATAAAAACAAAACAAAAAAAAATAAGTGTCGGGTCATGTGGGACCCAACAATATTAGGGTTCAGGTTCCCTGGCCATGCTAAAGGGCTGACAACTAATGAAAAAAAAATCCACTAGTCCAGTGTTGGGGGGAGCCACTAGGGTCCCCCAACAGTATGAGGACAGAAGTTCTCTTCTATCTACAAGGCCGCGGGGGGAATGGGTAAAAACTCATGAGTCCGGCACAGTTCCAAAAGGCTTTTAATAGTACAAAAGCTCTGCCACCGCAATCCAATATAATGAAAGAACTCTAGCTCTGGTCAGAACATAGACCATAAGAGAGCCCAAGTCTCCCACCAAAGAGAGAGGATCTCACCCGAGAGGAGTCCTACCCAAAAGAAGGAGTAGGAAAAAGGCGAGGGGGTCTCAAGTCAGTCCCCGTATATACACCAAAGTAATCCTATCAGACCCGTCCTTCAGAGGAGAGTATTTCAAGCCCAGGAATGCTTGAGCCACAGACACAGATACACCCGGCAGAGCAGAAACCAGCTGTCCCCGTAGAACCCACTGCATTCCATGGACCACGAGAGCAACTTCCGACCCAAGCCCACCATCCCAATGGAGCCTCGGAGGAGCCCAGAGAAACCCCCCACACCTTGCTGGCAGCGATCTTCACCATCCACACTCCACAGCTCATAAGATCTCCACCCAACAGACTAATCCAGTCTCCAGCTTGGCTTGTCTGAAACCCAGCCTACAAAGACCCACCCTGCAGAGACCTGCCCTTCACAGGAGAGTATTTCAAGCCCAGGAATGCTTGAGCCACAGACACAGATACACCCAGCAGAGCAGAAACCAGCTTTCCCAGTTGCGTGCGGCCGCTGCACGGCCACATGATTTACCTCCAAATTGCTGTGAATATTCTACCCAACCCTCTGAGAGAGCCCCCACAAAGTAATGAGAGTATAGCGCCCGCATAGCAGAGCCTGGCAAGCTGTCCAATGAATGTTTGATATGCCAAAACCGGTAACAAAAATGTTTATTTTCCTGACCCCGAAAGAGCCCTTAATACGGCAGCAGTAAGAAAGGCAAACAAGCAGTGCCTGATAAAATTTCATGGCGATCCTAGGCTGCCAAAACGAATAAGGACTAAAATGACTGTCTGTAATTTCAATGCACGTACACTGGCATCGGAAGCATATATTGAGGATCTGATGGTGCAAGCGCAAAAGATCAAGTACGACATCATTGGTCTGACTGAGATGAGGCAGTGTCAGTCGCATCACACTGTATTTGACACCAGAGAATTGTTCCTTGGAACATGAGACAAAAAGAGGCGTCGGTGGCGTTGGTGTCCTTGTCAACACGAACATGGCTATCAACATTGATTCATTTGAATGCCTAACAAACCAGATGGGAAGATTACACTTGAAGAGATGTGGCCCAATGCCAGCAATTTCTATCTTCATTGTCTACGCACCAACATCCACATACAAAGGAGATGAAATTGAGAAATTCTACATGGAACTGGAGGAGTTCTATAAAAAAGATCACACCTTCTACAAGATCATAGTCGGTGATTTTAATGCCAAGATAGGACCAGGAAGATCAGCTGAGGAACTCCACATCGGGACCCATGGCCTAGGAATGGAACGAACAGGGTGAGAGACTATCTGAGTTCATCATGTCCACCAAGACCATTCATGGGAACTCACAGTTCCAAAAGGTTGAAGCGAAACATTGGACATGGGGGATCTCCTGGTGGACAGTTCCACAATGAAATTGACCACATCATCTTCAATCGACGGTTTTGTCTGACCGATGTTGCTGTCGTCCCCAAATTCCAAACAGGATCGGACCACCGTCTCCTTCATGCAAAAATTCTACTTCCCGCAAAGGGGAGAAAAGACTGCAAAGTTTAAGAAGAGAACTCCCATGGGAATGACATATCCATCCTGTGGAATTTGGTATGTGGGCAGGTGGATGTAGCTATCAAAGAGATTTGAGTAGAAGTCCTGGATAATCTTCTCCATTACCTTTCTGGAAGATGTGATAGATCCATCAGGGTGTTGGAGGGCGGTCATCTTGGTCTTATAGTTGGTGAAGAGAGATGATGGGGAGAAAAGTTTAAGAAGAGAACTCCCAGAACGACCACCAACTGGGAACTCTTTGGCACCTTTGCAGCAACATGGGAAGATACCATCATTGACGACATCGATGAAGAATACAACCAACTGGTTCAGCACCTCCATGATTGTGCGAAGAATGCCGAGAGAGAAAGACACAAAAGGACTCTTGTCTTCAGAAACTCTTGAGTTCATTCGCCAACGTGGCAAGGTGCGAACCTCAGGAGACCAAATGCTAACGTCCAAGCTTGCTAAACGGTGCAGAGAAGCAATAAAAGAAGACCTCAAAGAGGAGCAGAAATACTGGAAGATGCAGCAGAAACCAGGAAAAGCATTCACACTGCCCGCCTGTCCTTCGCCAACTATAAGACCAAGATGACTGCCCTCCGATTCCCTGATGGATCTATCACATCTTCCAGAAAGGCAATGGAGAAGATTATCCAGGACTTCTACTCAAATCTCTTTGATAGCCACATCCACCTGCCCACATACCAAATTCCACAGGATGGATATGTCATTCCCAACGTTCTCCCTTCTGAAATAAGACATGCCATCTCGGTCGGTAAAGAAGGGAACAGCACCAGGCCCAGACAAAGTCAGACCCGAACACCTGAAGAATCTGCCGTCGCTACTCATCAATACACTAGATCGGCTCTTCACACGCTACCTGTCCGAATGCAAGGTGCCCTCAAAATGGAAAACCAGCGGGACAGTTCTACTGTTCAAGAAGGGAGAAATTCACAACATCGGCAACTACCACCCCATCTGCCTATTGTCTGTCATCTACAAGCTGTTTACACGAGTCATCCTGAACAGGATTAGCAGAACACTAGATGAAGGACAACCATGCGAGCAATCAGGTTTCTGGAAAGGGTTCAGCACAATCGACCATATCCACACAGTAACCAAGCTCATTGAGGTTTGTAGGGAGTACCAGATGCCGCTCTGTCTCACGTTCACTGATTTACAGAAAGCCTTTGATTGTGTGGAGACTGAAGCAGTCATCGAAGCCCTAGCCAACAGGGTATCCAAACCCAATACATCAAGATGCTTCGTGAGCTGTATTACGGATTCACCACCAGGATCTCACCATTCTACAAAGAAGTGATCATTGATGTCAAAAGAGGGGTTTGACAGGGTGATACCATTTCACCAAAACTCTTCAGCGCCACCCTCGAGAACATCATGCGACAGTTAGAATGGGAAGGAATGGGAGTGAAGATAGATGGTTGGCAACTACACCACCTCCGCTTCGCTGATGACATCATTCTAATAACACCAAACATTAGCCAAGCAGCACAAATGCTGGCTGACTTCGACCGAGAATGTGGAAAGGTAAGTCTACAGCAGAATCTAAAGAAAACAATGTTTATAAAGAGTGAACTAGTTCCAGAGGCCCCATTCACTCTCAATGGAACAAACATCTCTGAATGCAGCAGTTATGTGTACCTAGGTCAAGAAATCAACATGATGAATGACCTAAAACCTGAGCTGCGCAGGAGGAAGAGAGCAGCATGGAATGCCTTCAAAGGCATTGAAGAAATAGCTATTCTATGTTAGGTGGTATAAATATTTTCTCTCATGCTGCCATAATCATTGTGGGACTAAATATATCTTACCATGAATCATGGACTGTTGCAGGACTCCTTTAAGGGCCGCTGCATTTGGCTCAAAACATTAGCACAGTAAAGGGCCTAGGTGAGGTGCAGGGAGGGATTATCTAAGGACATTTAACACTCCTGCTTTTCCATAACAATGGGAGGAAGGTCTGAGTTGCATGGGTATAAACTAGCCGGTTTTCACTCTCCCGTGTTTCTTTGGGGGCTGCTGCTCGCTGTGAGCGGTTCGCCATGCTTGGAAGTTTTTCTTCTCCTTTCCCAAGCCTTTACACGTGGTAGTCGCCATCTTGGCCTATACGTGGCTGGGGTCTAGCCTGGAATCCTAAGCATCAGGTTTTTCCTTTTGCTGATTTGTATGCCTAAACCTGTGATAAGTAAAACCTTTTAAAACTGCATCGGATTCCTGAGTGTTCATCCATTCCTCGCCGGCCCGGAGGTAGAAGGGAACTTCGCTTCCTGGCACTGTCGGGGACCCAGGCGGAGCGCCCGACATTTGGCGTCCCTGGCGTGGGCACCACGAACATCATCTGGTCATCATCGGACAGAGACCATCTGCCTCCGAACCGTGAGTAAAATGATGGATATCTCATGGTATAGATACATTGTATCTTTTATTGGCTCGGAACCATACATAGCCCAGTCTATAAAGTTCCTTTCTGAGAACTACTCTATCTTTTCACAAATCATCTGGGTCCTTGCGATTTTTAAACTGTACCTTTGTGTAAGGACAATGTTTAATAGAGAGAGGGAAGAAAGTAATAAATTGAATGCAATCTTAAGGGACGAGGTTTACTCAGCGATTGAAGAAATAAGTGAGGATCATAAAACTACAGGTAGACTGGTCTTAAAGCTTGAGGACAGAATTATTAAACAGAGTTTAAAATTTGAAAAGAAATTAGAAGAACAGGAAAGTAAAATTATTAAACAGATTTTAAAATTTGAGAAAAAATTAGAAGAACAGGATTTAAAATTCAAAGAAAAATTGGAAGAACATGATTTAAAATTCAAAGAAAAATTAGAAGAACAGGAAAGTAAAATTATTAAACAGGATTTAAAATTTGAAGTAAAGTTTGAAGAGCAGAAGAAGGATATCGATAAAATCAGCATTATCTTAGAGGAAGAAATTGACAAACAGAGAGATAGAATAGATGGACAGAAAGAGGAGGTTTGGAAGTTACACATAAGATTGAAAGAACAAAAGGAAGAAACATATAGGAAACTTGAAAACTTAAACCAAGAAATTGATGTGTTACGCAGGGGAATTTTCTGATTTCATAACTTATCAATCAGGACCTAGCGCATACCCAATACTGAGGCGTGAACCAACTAAAAGCAGTTCACAAACACACCCCAAAGCTGTAGACTTGAAAAAGGTGTATACATTCCCAGCAAAAAAAATCTAAAAAGAATTCTAATGTGGCTGATAACTTAGAGGAGGAACAGGAAAACCCAGAGGAGGCAAATTCCCAAGCTGAAAATCTCCCCAGAGTTGATACCCTCAATGGGGTAGATGTTCCTCTGCCAGATACTACAAGCTCTGATGAGGAAGAAGGGGAGAAACAGATTAGCTCGAGTCAAAGAGCAAAGCCCAGCAATCTTTCTCATGACCAATCTAAAGATAAAGTAAAACCGATTCATGAAGACTTAAAAATTGAGGCAATAACCCCGTTTAGGAAGGCTTGCGACAGGTTTGGAATATCAAGTCCTTATACTTTAAAATATTTAGCTGATTGGAGCGAAAATGATCAGTGGGTATTGGGAGACTTTGAAATGGTAGCCCATACTTGTCTAAACAAATCACAGTACATGCAATGGCATATGTGGTATGCAGATGGGGTTAACCAAAATATTGACACTTTAAGAGAAAAGGAATCAGGCCATACTATAACTTTTGCCATGCTAAAAGGTGAAGGTGAATGGAAAAAAGAAAGCAAAACAAGCGACATTACCTGAACCTATTTTAAAATTTGTTCGGGAGACAGCATTAAAAGCGTGGGAAAGAGTAGGTTCCGACCCAGAATTTCTAGGTAGCTATACGAAAATTTACCAGGGTCGTGATGAACCATACTTTGATTTTGTTGGGAGATTATGTGAAACAATCCAAAGACAGGTTCAAGACCCAACCACTCAAGAAATCCTAAAACGAAACTTAGCATATGAGAATGCTAAACAAAAATGTCGAGCAATACTATATAGTATTAAGGAAAAGGATGACCTCATGGGGGTATCTAAAGGCCTGTAGAAATGTCGGTTTAACCTCCCATAAAACACAGGATGATATAGAGGCTTATCCCATACAGCAGGAGGATCAGGAGAGGGATGAAATGTCAGACAGCTCTAGGAGGAGAAACAATAAACGTCAAAGGATAAACAATAATTATTAGAAACTATTCTAATAATCGCAGCTCCACCCCTCGGAGGGCCCCACCTGGACCATGCCCAAGGTGCAGAAAAGGAAAACATTGGGCCAGAGACCGTCGGTCTTGGAGGCGAAGTCAGCCTCAGGCTTCATCTGGACAGATAACCTGCTTTAGCTGCGGAAAGAAGGGACACACCCGTAGAGATTGCCCATCTTCTAAAACTATCAATACAGGGCAACATTCTAATAATCCCTTTATAGGAAATGTTACATGGACCCCCTCCCAGGTTCCACAAGCTCCGCAGGCTCAAATAACATCTATGCCTCCCCTAATGCGGGAAACTGGGGGGGGGCCAGCCCCAGGCCCAGCTGAATCCAGGGGCACTCTCCTTCATTCCACCTGCCCAGCATCCTCCGAATCAGAATCCACAGAATTACAGTCAATAAATGCTCTCTGGCCTACCCCATCAGGCAGTGGCAGTCTCGACATTCTCTGCCCTAAGACTGTCACAATATACCCAAGTCAAGACCCCTACATGCTAAAAACAGGGATAAAAAGGACCTGCTCCCCAGGTAGTATGGGTTTAATTCAGGGGAGCGATTGGCTGAAATTTAAGGGAATTATGGTGCATTTCGACTTCTGGATCCTGAATCTCATGGAGAGATAATACTGTCAATATCTGTGCCAACTAAATGGACTTTTAAAAAAGGGGAAGCACTTGCTAAACTATTATTGTTTTTTGAGGATCCGTGTAGTCAGTCCGAACACCCTACAGCTGGTGGCTTAAACAGTACCAACCATTCTGCCAACTTCATTGTTGGTTAGACAGCCACACAGAACCAAGCCCATCAGCCACCTGCTAACTATCTAGTTGGGTACACTGCCAGAATTTCTCAGGCCAAGCGGCCAGTTATACCCATTGAAATTTATAAAAGGAAATTCAAAGGCATGTTGGATACAGGGGCAGACATATCCATAATCTCCACCAAGTATTGGCCCTCTAACTGGGCCCTAAAGAAAGTGTCCCATAGCCTGAGCGGGGTAGGCAATATCTCCTCCTCTCTTCTCCGACAGAGTGCCAGGTGGCTGCCGTGTATTGGCCCTGAAGGGAATGTAGCCATGGTCCAGCCTTATATAGCCCCTATGCCTTTAACTTTATGGGGTCGAGACATGCTGGAGCAGTGGGGGGCAGTAATCCACATACCTCGTCCAATTCCCCCGTCGAGCACCAATTCCAGCTCTCCATAATAAGCCTAACACCTGGAGTAACCCTTTTTAATTGGGGCCCGCTGTGGTTAAGCGCCCACCAACTATCCGTATTCAGTGGAAGTCTGACAAACCTATATGGACACCACAGTGGCCCCTCAATACCAAAAAAGTTAGAGGCGCTAACAAATCTAGTGGAAGAACAGCTGAAATTAGGACATATTGAGGAAACGCTTTCAGAATGGAATTCTCCTGTTTTTGTAATACAGAAAAAAATCAGGCAAATGGCATTTGCTGATTGACTTAAGAAATGTAAATTCTACTATGGGAGCTCTACAACCTGGGCTCCCCTCTCCAGCAGCTATTCCTAAGTATTGGCCGCTAATTATCATAGATTTAAAAGACTGCTTTTACAGCATACCTATCCACCCAGATGATCGGAAAAGGTTTGCATTTTCAGTCCCTTCCATTAATCATAAAGGTCCTTTACGTAGGTTTCAGTGGACAGTATTGCCCCAAGGAATGACTAATTCACCTACGATGTGTCAACACTTTGTTGATGAGGTTTTGCGACCCATTCGGTGCTAAATTTCCTGGTGCATACATCATCCACTACATGGATGATATCCTGCTAGCTTGTGATAATTCCAGAGATCTCCAGAATTTATATAATGATGTAATGACAGTTTTACCAGAGGCTGGCTTACAAGTAGCTCCGGAAAAAATTCAGATGCAGCCTCCATATGAATATTTGGGCTATGCTCTTGACCGCACTACAGTGCGTCCTCAAAAAAATTCCATTAGTCAGAAGGGGCTCAAAACCTTGAATGATTTTCAAAAACTGCTGGGGGATATCAACTGGGTGCGCCCCCCCTTGGTATTCCTAACTGTGAGCTCAGTAACCTGTTCCACACCCTTGAAGGTGATCCTGCTTTAAATAGCCCAAGGCAGCTAACTCCTAAAGCTCAGAAGGAATTAGATTTTTTCATGAATCGGCTTAAAAATCTTACCTCTCCAGATTTAATCCCGGAGAAAAGGTATGGTTCTTGGTCTTCAACACTCCCGAGTCTCCAACTGCTGCTATAGCCCAATTATCTGGACCGTTAGAATGGGTTTACTTACATAACAAGCAGAATCGTACTGCTACACCTTACCTTGAGATGATAGCTAACCTCAAAATTAAGGGAAGATCAAGAACCCAAGTATTACTTGGACATGATCCCCATGTAATTGTACTACCTGACCCTAAAAAAGAAATTCAAGCTGTTTTACCACTCAGTGAAATCCTTCAGAGAGCTTTAGCAGATTTTTCAGGAGAAATATTTTATCATTACCCAGCTGGAAAAACCTGGGAATTTCTGAAAAGGACACCTTTTGGTAATTTCCACCATTTTCCACTCCTCTCCCATTCCTGATGCTCCAGTGTATTATATTGATGGCTCCTCATCAGGAAGGGGTGGAATTACAGGTCCTTCGTTGACCACTACTGTGCATACAAATTATAAATCTGCCCAACAAGTGGAACTCGCCACCCTGATACATTTACTATCCCATGTATCTGGCCCATGTAATGTGGTGAGTGATTCTGCATATGTAGTTGGTTCATTTCCTGGAATTGTCACTGCTTCTTTAAATGCCCATAATCCTATAATTCAGGAGCTACTCCATAAACTACAACATCTCCTCCGAAATAGAACATTCCCTATATACATCTCCCACATCCGTTCTCACAGCCGACTCCCGGGCCAATGGTTCGAGGAAACGAAGCAGCAGATCTCTTGGCAGCACCAGTATTTAAATCAGCTGAGGAAGAGCACCAGACTCTACATACAAATGCCCGCCGCCTTCATGTACACCATGGCATCCCATGGAGACAAGCTAGACAAATTGTCCGCAACTGTCCTGTCTGTGCTCCTTTACATTGTACATCTCATGTAGCAGGAGCAAATCCTCGAGGTTTACAGACAAACCAATTGTGGCAGATGGATATAACTCATACTAACTTATTTCCCAACAAACCTTTCCTTCATGTGGTCATCGATACATATTCCCGGTTCATATGGGCTGTTCCTATGATCTGAAAGAGCTAAATCTGTTTGTTCATTTTTACTCCAGTGCTTCTCCGTCATGGGTATTCCCCCATACCATAAAAACAGATAATGGTCCTGCTTATACCAGCAAAACCTTCAAATACTTTTGCGAAGAATGGCAGATCAAACATATTACAGGAATTCCATATAATCCACAAGGACAAGGAATAGTTGGAACGTGCCCACAGAAAGCTTAAAACTCAGCTATTAAAGCAACGAAAAACAAGTATGCCTCCAATGGATTCTTTATCTTTAACATTATTCACCTTAAACTTCTTAAATATACCTCAAGGAGATCCCTATGCCGCGGCTGAACGTCACTTTCAAGAAGATATGCAAACTCAAAAACAGTCAATTCACCTATCTGGGTGAAAATTGATGATAAATGGATTGCAGGTCACCTCCTCATTCGGGAAGAGGCTATGCTTTCATTTCTACAGATGATAACCCTGCCAAGAAACTCTGGGTTCCTCTGCGACTTGTTAAGACTAGAATTCTCCAAGAATCAGAAAACAACTAATTCTTTCAATATAAAGTCTTAAATTTTAAATTGCAAGTTGCTGTTTAAACTTCCTGGATTGGTTCCTTTTAATAATGATCTTGTTTTGCAGTCTGTGATCATGGTTCATGTCTAATATCTTGCCTTACAGCCTAAATATTTTCTTTTCTTACAAAAAAAGGTGGAAAAATGGGTGGACTCTGATCACAGTGCTCATTACAAAAATGTTTGCTAAATCAATGAAAAATTGTTTTTCTAATGATTCTGTTCACAGGATGAGATATTCGAATCCAGTAAATTTGTGCTACAGTGCTCAATACTCCGAGACTCCTAAAACAGTGCTCGCTAAAAATTTAATAATTTGCAAAAATAATTTTTTCCCCAATGCTCTATTCACAGGAAAAGACACTTTTTCTACCATCATTTGCTGGCTTTATATTCATGGAAGCGCTTGACTCGTTACCATTTATCACCCTAAATGGGTCACATATACAGCTGTAAGATATTGATTGATCAAATGTATGTGTGCGTGTGTGTGCATGTGGTGGCCACCATTATGTTTGTGATTAATGTTGTGTCTATGTTATGTCTCGACTACTACCTTCTCAATTTCTGACCGCTACAAACCTCTATTACATTCATCAGCTCCACTGCTGATCCACTAGATTTATCGATTTTAAAATCATCAATTCTCATACTTATTTCCCTGCTCCACCCATGTTGGAGCTTCTTTATGTTCTTCTCTCCATCCAAGACTTGGATCCCTACAAAGCCTTAAAATCTCTACTTGTGATTAACCTCGAAAAGTGTTTTTTGTCTCGCCTAAGCTACAGGTACAGTTACCGGTGCCAGTGTCCACTTGCTAAAGAAGCCCTGCAAGACGCCCACACCGTTGTTCCAGACACCTGCTCCAGCGCTCAAGACTCCTGTTCCAGAATTCAAGATACTTGTTCCAGTGTTCCTGAGACCCGATCCAGTGTTCCTGACAATTCCAACTAGTTCCTGATCGCTGCTCTCCAGAAACTCATACTCATATGATCACCGCTATTGCTGTCCCAGAAGTAGCCCCACAGACTTTGTTCCAGACACCCGACTTTACATAAAATATAGCAAATTGACTCTCACAAATTATGGACAGTGCAAACTATAGTCCATTATAATCAGACAGCTAGAAACACTTTGTCTTGAACTTTGCTTTGGGTCCAAAAAACAAGTTAGGATCCTAAAGTAACATGTATTATCATTTTGTAATTCGAATTGTTTTTTCTTATCTTAATTTTCTGTACATTACCAAATATTTCTTACCTTTTCAATTTTTATTAGTAAACTAATCAGGGGAGTTGTTGCAGGACTCCTTTAAGGGCCGCTGCATTTGGCTCAAAACATTAGCACAGTAAAGGGCCTAGGTGAGGTGCAGGGAGGGATTATCTAAGGACATTTAACACTCCCTGCTTTCCATAACAATGGGAGGAAGGTCTGAGTTGCATGGGTATAAACTAGCTGGTTTTCACTCTCCCGCGCTTCTTTGGGGGCTGCTGCTCGCTGTGAGCCG